>KZ111235.1:2996761-3030109 GCA_002120335.1 Hypoxylon sp. EC38 | reverse complement strand
TCAGAAACCGGACCCTCCACCGCGGATCCGGATCCTCTGCACGCTCCATGTGCTCCTTCACCCTGGTACCTGAGACTGCTGTGGGAGTCGCTTCCTTCTCTTCCCGTGCCCGCCGTACCCGCTCTGGGTCCTTGATCTCCTCGTCGAAGATGGATGTTCCTTGCGTTCGGTCCAAGTTTCTCTGGGCCATCATCTCCTCGCGCTCGCGTCGCGTGAGTTCCTTGGCAAATTGGGATTTTTCAGAGCCTACAGGGACGTTCTTCCGGCCCCAATTAAACCAGGCATTACGACGCTGCGTTCGCGGGAGTAAGTACTGCAGGTGGAGGGAAGGTTTGCCGGCGACCGCTGAGGCTGTAACATGTTTAGTTGGCTTGAGAGTTCAATTAGATGTTTATTAAGCGAAGGTTACCAACCGGTGGTGGCTACCCGCCTTGCCGGCAAGTGTAGACTCATGGCTGCTACGAATGGAGTCTACGGCAGCTCTCGATGAAGCTGTATACGGGTCAATGGGATTTGAGCCTCATCGCAATGAAAAAAGTCGGAAGTTGAAATGTGAATTGCCGAGGATAAGCCGCTAAAATAGTACGTACCTGGGTATAGAGTGAGGATAGATAAGCCGTCTGCACGTGACTCTATCCGAGCTTCCATCCCAAGCTTCGCGCGAATTGGGAAACATCATCGAACCATTTCCCAACTTTGAACGATCGACTTGGAATCTACGAATTCAAACTTCAACTCGCAGCTCTTCTCCCACCAATCTCCTCTCAATCGTCTTCCTTAAGCTCGAATTCGAAATGGCCGTCAAACCTATCACTGGTGTATGTGTTTATTGCGTTCAATTGCTGCGCATACCCCACCAAGCCAATGTTCTTCAAGCTAATTTTGATGACTCTAGATGCTCCGACGGGGCCTGGTCACTGACCTCAGCATTGCGCTCGGTACGTTTGCTCTACTACCCAACCGACGACTTCCTCTGCTACCGAGGATATTTTACTCTTGTATTGCGACTATACTCAAATATCTCTGGCTAACTCGGATCGCAGGACTCGGCGCCACCTTCGGCACTTTCTACTGGTACGAAAACCGCTCATGATTTGCATATGCCTTTTAGATGCGGGGGATCTGGATAATCAAGATTAGGAGTCACAATGAACTAACTAAGTTGCATCAAGGCACGGGTACCACATGCCTCGCACTCACGCACGAGATAGCTTCTACAAGAAACTCGAGGAAGAGCGGGCCGCAGCACGAGCTGTCTGAACATATTGAAAGGCCAAAAAGGAAGGTACATAGGAAGGAGAGGGGAAACAAGACACTAGACGAGAACGACATTTTTCTAGCGTGGTTGAAGGATGCTATAGCTATAGATGACGGTTGTGCTTCGATAGCTAGGGAAGGCCGACTGTACTATACGAACGAGTACCCGCCCATCGAATTTAGGCTCCTAAAAAGCATTCTCATCCTATCCGTTGCTATACCAAGTGTAACTCTGTTTGTCCTTGATGGAACTACTATGGCTAGTTGGGTTATATGTCCATTGTTCTTATTCATATGGACTCAACGGACGACATGCCGGAGTAGCCGAGCCCGAGATCAAAAGGTAGGAAATGATGAAAGTCCTTGTAAAGAGAATTATATGATAATGCCGTATCATTCGAGGTAGCTAATTTGTACAACAAAATAGCCGCAGCTGCCACTATTCTCGGCGAATCGGGCAGGGGTTATCCTCGGTATTGACTTGAGAATGTAGACTGCCCTATGAGAAACTTACACTACATGTAGATATTAAGTGAACACTCCTTACGAACTCTATAAAATAATAAAATCCGGCTCGTAAAGTTCCCCAAGTTCTTGAATCGAGACAGAAGACACATAATAATACAGTTGTTTCATTTATCGCAATCATTGAATTATGTGCTACCCCCACCATCATTCTTCACCTTATTCCCCTCCCATAACGTAGTCTCAACCATAAAACTGCCTCTCTTATCCTGACACCTAAACTCAGAGAATTAGCCCAGCTCCTCTTTAACACTTCATTAAAGTAAATGAGATTGGATAAGACTAATTTTTTTCTTACCGTCTAAACCACCGCTGCACAGGCCAGCATCGCACGGGGCTATTTGCTATCTCGGGTCGGTCGATCTGGCACTCGTACTGGACCATCGAGAAGAGCTCACAGGCTGATAAGTTGATTCGGCCGCCCTTGCGTAGTTTGCCGTCATTTACCTGGATCTCGGACTCGAGCTGAGAGGCAGGGAAGACGCGGCACGGTGGCGTCATTGCTGTCTTTTCATTTGCGCTCACAAGGTGACTGGTGGTTTATGGGGATTAGATGAGAAGTGGAGAGGTAGTTGGTGAAGATTAATGCGATGAGGATGACCGCCCCGGCGGCAAAACACGTCGGTGCGAAATTACTAGGCGAAGTTGAAGAGGAGAGTTTAGAAGAGGTACGTATGCCGCCTTGCGTCAAATTATCTTATTTTCGGTTGTGTATGAAGGATGGAAAGTTGATGAATGTTTAATCGAGTACCCAAGTCGTCAATTCTTATCTTATCGCTACCTAATTCTCATATCTCATATCTCATCTCACCTGTCTAAGTCACCCTTTAACAATTAACAATGAGGCGTAACGCTTGTATTTTCATAACTAACCTACATACCACAGCTCCTCAACGCCCTCCAAGTCAATGCCATAGGTGGCCCCTCTAGTATCCGTCCAGAAATCCCCATCCCGGCCCTCACCAATATTGCAGCCCGCTACCATAAAGCCACACAATCCGCTCCACCTCCCATTCTATCAGTGAGCGGACGTTACTTACCGCTGCTGTACCACTTGGTATCTACTCTTATCGCTGAGCCGTATAACTACACAGTTGTTGTCGTTGATGCTGAGAGTCTCTTCGATGTGACCCGTCTGCTTTCTCCTAATTATTCTCACCAGCACTTGAACAGCAGTTATCCAGCTCAACTCTCTGATCTACGCCATGTCCACGTGTACCGCCCAGCACGGGGACAGGATCAGATCAAGGCGGCAGTCGCGGCGGCAGGGGAATGGATGCTTTACGGAGCGCACGGAAGCCGAGCCCGGGAGTGGTGGGGCACGGTGGTGATCGGCGGAGGGAGTGGAACGGGAGGTGGTGCAGGTGTAAAGGGAGATGTGAATGCGGGCTGGAAGGGGTGGCTCAGGGTTGAACGCGAAGAGGTGCCTGGTTTTCCGGCCGGTGTGAGTGTTGAAGAGGCCCTGCGTGACAGAGATAAGAGACAAGAAGTTGTTGATTCTGCAGGTTGGGTTGCTGGGTCGAGGGTTGGGGCATATATGTGGAAGGACAACTGAGTTTTCTTTAGTAGAGCAACTACTTATATGAGCTATTGTATTATCGCATAGAAATGGAAACTGGATGGTAGGTATAAGAGGACATGGAGCTCATGAGGCGCCCATCCTAATGTTTCCTCGTTACGAGCATCCCCTTGTACTACGATCCTTGGTATTATATTTATCAAGAACAGAAATGCATTCAATAATTACCTAGCTATGAAGCTATCGACCTTAGATCATTCATTGACTAGTTAGGCAATTCTAATTCTAATAGTGATACACATATATAATATCAACCACTGACTGACTACTTCTACTATTAAAAAGACCGTTGATGAACATATCAAAACCGTCTAAATAAGAAAAAGTTAAGGTTATTGCATATTAGGTGGTTCGGGGTGCACCTCCAGCAGTGCAAAAACTAAACACTTGCGGGGTCTTTCTAGCTGAAATGAACCTCGCCAATTCGACTTCTTCCCTACACCAACGGTCAATTGATCCTTCGACTCCCCATACAGACAGTCTTAATTGAATCTAATCAATCCCATCCATCGCTAGCGAAAGTACATACCTAACAAGAAAAGACACGATGACGTCGAACCAATATGGTTCCCTCACCCCAATCCAACAATATAATCAACTCGCTTTCGCAGTAATTCCTACACCACAACAACCACACCAACAGCAACCTCATCAACAGCAACCTCATCAACAACCTCTCCCGCAGCAACCTCTTCTTCATAACCAACCGCATCAGCCCACACCTACAACCCCGATCCCTCCACCAACTTATCAACACCCACCAGTCTTACCACCCACCACCAACAATGGTGTCGCACAGCAGCAGAACATCACCGCCAATGGCAATTCGAATCCCAATGCCGCGCCATTACCACCTACTCCAGCTGCTAACAGCAACACACCCATCACTACCACTACTACCACCACTACCACCACCGACGAACCTCAACCCAAACGTCGACGTGTAGGTCGACCCCCGAAATCCCAAGCTACCAGAGACTACCTCGCGCAACGCGCCCCGACCAGTCTCCCCCCTCCTCCCGCAGCACCACAAGTGCACATACCGCACCCGCTAAGCAAGGGACCCTACACCACATCCGAAGACGCCGTATTCTCGCTACAGCAGCACGTCTTCACATCCGGGTACGGGGTCTCGCAAAAGCGCACCGTGAAAGAGAAGCTACCGTCCGGGCGCTATGACCCCGACGGCGAAGTAATACGCAAGGACTTCGCGTGCGACCGCGGGGGATCAGAATTCGTATCGCAGAGCAAAGGGGAGCGGCGGCGCGAGAGCAAGAAGTGCGGGTGTCCGTGGAAAGCGGTGGTGCGGCGGCTAAAGCGCGAAGGCGACATGTGGTTCGTCGAGATCCTTGACACGCGCCACAACCACCCCGTCACGCCGCCCGACCAGATGCACACCATCGCCTCGTACCGGCGGTGGCAGCGCGAGAACAACGCCGGCATACGCGGCGCCATCGAGCGCCTGACCAGAGCCGCTGCGATGCCCGCGCGCCAGGTCGCGGATTACTTGAAGGGCCAGTTCGCTGACCCGGATCTCGATCGCATTGATAAGCATATCCTGCGCGCACTGAGCATGAGCGATGTCGAGTTGCCTAGTGATGCGGCGGCACAGAGCACTACTGTGTTTGAGGTTGTGGGGAGGAGACCGACTATTATACTCCTGGATAATGCGAATAATGCGAATAATGGGGCCAATACAGGTATGAACACTGGAGGAGGAGGTGGTAATCCGGCTGTGAATCAGCATTGAGACCTGTCTACGGGGTTCGTTGCGAGGTCTTGTTCGTCCTCCATTTAAAGGGATGGAAGACACGGTTTGTGGTGATGGAAGCATTCGCTTGATTAAGGGGTATGAAGTTTGCTATATCTAGCTACTTCAGAGGGTTGGCAGCTTGCAGCGTTATTCAACATTCGACTCCCTTCTCCAGAGAGATATGGATTATTAATAAGCCTTTTCGGCTGGACGACACCAGACGGATAAAAATATCCTACGAAGTGATGACTGTTTGGACTCTAATTACTTGTCTAGATACCTAGCTATACTCTCGATGCTTTTAGAGTATCGGCGAAGTTAATGAAATAGGAGTCTAGGCTCCTCACTTTACTCTGTAGGTTCCTACCTATTTGCCTGTGCTTGTAATGCTTGAAACTAATTGGAGAAAGCTGCGCGTCAAAGCCCTTCGCTCGTTGATGAATTGAAATCGGCCACATAATTCCATACGTCACACAATTCAAACATAGAGACTTCACATATACATTCACGTCATAAGGTCAACTCATTCTAAAACAAATTTCCATGCGACAGCTCGCAGTACTAGTATTATATATACCTAAGAGATGTAGGTGGGCAGGTAAGGTATAAAACCTATTCTATGTCCGGAAACAGAAAACAGCTTTTCCTTTAACTCATTTACTCCGTATTCAAGCCCAGCCAGACTCGTATCTCCCACCGATGCTTATGCTATGTTAAGAAATGCGCGCTCAAA
This sequence comes from Hypoxylon sp. EC38, assembly GCA_002120335.1. Classification (NCBI taxonomy): domain Eukaryota; kingdom Fungi; phylum Ascomycota; class Sordariomycetes; order Xylariales; family Hypoxylaceae; genus Hypoxylon; species Hypoxylon sp. EC38. The sequence goes on along the minus strand of KZ111235.1, from coordinate 3,024,262 downwards.
CCATGCAAATGCTCCCTCGATCCGGTTAATGCAAAAGTCCTTCCAACTCGCCTCTTCCATTCATTCAATGGCCACGATCCTCTCACTAAATTAGGTGGAAATAGGAGGAGCAGGGGAATCAGAAGTCCTACTGCAGTTCGCGCAAGCCACCGTGACCTTCTTACCCGATTCACGGTTCCTGATACGATCGTGGTATCTCTTCAAGTTCTCGAATTCGACCCCACCATCTGCAAATGCATATTGCCCAGGTAACCTGATGATGTCATAAAGGATGGGCCAGAACGCATAGTCGGCGAGCGTCATGGTGTTTCCCGCAATGAAGTCATCACCTTCTGCAGCGTATGCCTCCCAAATACGTAGTTCAGCGTTGAACGTATTGGCGTCTAAGCGTGCTCTATGCTTCTCTAGAAGAGATAAAGCCTGCTGGAATCGGTCAGACTCCTTCGCTAGATCTCTATACGAAGGATGACCTTGTTTCTGACCATAGACATCGTCCAGATATAACATGATTGCGACTTCACCGCGTACGGATGTCTTCGCGAAGTCATTGTCGACGAATTTGATATCAGAGTCTTGAACAGATTTGCCATGTCCCCAGTTGAAATTTGGCGACATGCTACCTCTGGCATAGTTAATTTCGTACTCGGCCAGCATTAGCTGAATGCGCATATTGACGATTGGATCCGAAGACAGGAACAATCGAGGTGCGGTGGAGATGTGCAGGACATCGAATCCATCACCATAGTATTTATCCCAGTCAAATTCGGACGATTGATTCTCTCTACCAAAAGCTCGCAACATATCGATCGCTTCCGGCGTCTGCCCACTAATCACCGGCTTTGCAGCCTCTCTAGTCTTTGCTGTGGCTCCTTGGCCCCATATCAACCTACCCTCTCGATCCAGAAAGGTTCCTATCTTTCTGAATGTTAAAGAGATGCGACCGCCGCCATAGGCTAATTCTTCATCTGATTTCTCGAAGTCCATCCTCTTGTCTTGGCGAATGCTGTGGAGCCATCGCATATTAGTAATTAATCCCATCTTACACAGCGAATTATGTGGCAATGGAGCTCGCTCGACCTGACGTTTCAATCCGGCAGCTAGACCCTTTCTCTTCGACTGTCGCTTTGTCCGGAACGTCATGGTTCGTGCGGCTCCCAGGCTAACATTAGCAATAAAGCTGTTCTTGGCGATATCCAGCGTCTTATCGCTGTGCTCCGAGATGTAATCGTTGCCGTCGCGGTAAAATTGTATCAAAACGTGATTCAAGGAATGGCCCAAGTGCCTCTCGACCACTTCTTTGATTTCTACCACTGTGGGGGAGAACGGTAATAACGGAGGTGATTCATCCGCCGGGTGACGGTAAAATGGCATGCTACCATCTGGATCTACCTGACCTTGAACGGCGACTAACCTAGGTACTTCTCCGCCTTGATGCAACATACGCTTCCATTGTACCTCGTCTCGTAACCTTTCGAAGATGTTTTCGGATAAGGGCGGTGGTAGAACATCGTATATGACCTTGGTGTCGCCCTCGCATAAAGGCTTACTCTCCCTTGGAGTCATGATATCATCTGTCGACGCCATTATGCTACTATTGTTAACCTTGATCCTGGAATCCTCTAATGGCGTTTCTGTCCGCTCTGGATATTTCTCGTTTGGTGTGTCACTCACAGTTCCTGTTGGTTCTAATGTTAAAGACCTAGGCTCGCTTGCTTCTGATGATAATTTGATCTTGTCGCTTTTTATCCGATCCGGGCTTGGAACATCTTCTTTCTCTTCTTTGCTTGAATCTGGAGTTCCTGAATGGTGTTGTTGAGAGACAACAACAATAGTATTATTGCTTTGAGTTGTGGGTGGGGGTGTTTGATTGCCCCGCGTTAGATCTTGCGCATCGTTACTATTATCCCGATTCCTTTGTGACTCATCATCTTCCAACTTATGATGCGGCTGGGCTGACTCGACCTCGTTCAATATCAAAATCCGAGAATCGACACGTGACTTTCGACCGCTTTCTGCCGACTTCGATCTCACCAAGGGTTGAACCGACATTGGTGCATTTTCCGTAGATGGTTCGAGCTTGGGAGTATCGGCTGCACGCTTATCACTTAGCGACAGGTTCTCAAACGACGATAAAATATCTGAGGTCGAGGACGCAGCAGAATCCTCTCCCTTGGTACGACGTACGGTAGAGAACCTGCCAGCCGGGGAAGTTGCCGGCCTATCACCTGACTTCCTTGAGACCTTCGGTTTAGGCTTGAGGGATGCCAAGACATCCGCCGCGGGTAGAACATCGCAACCGGTTGTGTTCGAAATTTGCTTGATGGCATTGCAGTGTCGCAACATATGGTGGTAACCGCAGCAGTCGTCAACTATGGTGATGGTATATCCATGACTCGCAGCGTCTACAGCGGTGGCCATAACACTGATGTTGGTAGTAACTCCGCAAATGTATAGCTCCGTAACAAGTCTCATACGCAGTATCCGAAGAAGCTGCTCTGATCTGAAAGCAGAATAATACGACTTGAAAATCGAATAATCCCTAGGCCCGACAACCTCTTTTATAGTTGGATGCATCTCTATCCCTGGGGACATTGGCCGGACACATTTTGGCATATTGGGAGATTCTTGGGTTAGGTAAGCTTCCGGGCACTCGGTAGGCAGAATCGTCTGCGGTGGAGCTTGCCGTCGTCGACCCCGTGAAACGTCTGGAGATCTGGGACTGCTCGATCGGTCTGATGTTAGGATCTGCTCGTCTAGAACAGACCGCGTCTTCTCGAACCGGCTGCATACCCAAATAATGTCGCCGCCACCCTGCCGGAAACCAGTTGCTAGGCTTGCTATCCGATCTGGGAGGTCCATGGGGTAGTTGACCGGTAGAGCGCCTCCCTCAGACAGAAAGTCGTTTTGGGGGTCGACCACGATGAGCGCCCTACGAGTCGCCAAGGACGGCAGAAGACTCCTATCTATAGCAAACATGACTGCGGCAATATTATCAAGAAAATCGGTTGATATATCTGAAGAGCTCTACTAGACCACGCCTGAGTCAGGACAGTAGGCTAGAGAGTAACAAATAGTCGACGGCCCAGCTTACTTTATTTCCAACACGACAAGAACCGTTGCTACGACATACTCGGAAATAGCAACCTCAAACTCGTTCGACGCGAGGTTGATGGTTAAGGGCGTGATATAAAGTAGATATGATCTAGCTATCTCGGGAGATGAGTATCACTAGGGCTGTAGGCTAGGCTTGGCAATCCGGGTTCGGACAAATATCGTTGGAAAGCCAAGGAAGATCAATCCACCAATACCAAGAGAAAAAAACGGGGTTTGGTGAGAATTGAATGTTTTAGATGATCGAAGTGGACCAGGATGACGAGAGAGGGAGCTGAAGGTAAAAAAGTAGCGAGAGACAAGAATCAAGCAGAGGTTAGACAGGTAGATTATGATCCTTCGTAGACGTGTATTAAGTATGGTAACGGTATTGGTAAAGCATTGACGAGGTAGGCATATATGTACGTATATACAAGTATGATTGTGTATATAATCTCAACCGAGTTAATATCGAGTAAGTAAATAGATGAGAGAAGAGGTAAGGTCGGTTACAGATTACATACGAAGAAGACGGGAAATGGGGAGATCAAAATAGGAAATATAGGTGCAGGGTATGGAAGAGGGCAAGGGTTAGTATGCTAAAACGGTGCTATCCAGATATGACGATGAGTAGCTCTGTATGCATGTGCGGTCATCTAATAACGACCTCTCTGGATGTATCGATGCATAATAACAACAATAGAAGAGCAACATTGGGGCTGCTTCTTCGGTTTCTGTTTCGTTTAGTCAGGGCTGTTCAGTAAGGGTAAGGGAATGGTAGGGGGATGGGATAGGATAGGATTGGGGGAAGAGGTGGGAGGACCAAGGGGGGGGAGTTAGGGGTGGAGGGGTGAGGGAGATGAAGAAGGGGGGTGTGAAATTGGAGAATACAAGTAGAAAAAGTACTTTGGTACATAGAAGGAAAAGAAGAAAAAAGATTGGGTGACATTTTAACCCCATTCGTGGACACCAATTTTGGAGAATTACCCTTTTAACTTGCCCTTTTCCTACCTCTTCAAACCACATGGAAGACCGGGGTACCTTGCAACTTTTCTCAGCTCTTTTCGGCGGACGACATTGTCGATCTTTTAGTGGTGATGCGGCCTGAGATACATGATACATGAGATATGTGCTATCGTACATGGATGTATGTAATGCACAGTGGAAAAAGAAGTACATAGGCAAAGTGGGAAAGTGGCTGCTGATGAAAGTGGGCTTCACAAAGTCGATCCATTCAGTCCACTACATACATGTAGTCCATCACTAACAGTCCATTAAGTTGTATGCAGCTACGGCAGTCGCTTACAGTACAACCTGCAGCTAGCTTTTTAGCAACCTTTACTTCCTTCTACCCCACCAAAACTCTATCGTATCTTTTTTTATGGGGTTTTCTATGGGTCTCTTATGGATCTCTTCTGGGTCTCTATTCAATATTAATCTTTTTCCTTCACTTCCAAAAACTTCCCGAGGTCGACACCTACCTAGGTGATATCTTCTATCACTTTCACAAGATGGGACTTTAAGAATATTTCCATCCGCTTAACATATAATAATTATCCGTCAGCTCTCTCTTTACCCACGGAGTTCCACTTCCCAGCCTTCTTTCAGCCTTCTTTCAGCCTTTTACTTATTCCTTATCGTAATTATCCTATCACCCCCATCAACAATCCGGTACTCAAATGCTCGAATGCACGCACGGTCCGGTAATCTGCGATTCTGATGAGGACGTCAATGCGGATCTGCGGTGCTAAATCTATTACGGTAGATCCGGATGCCAACGTGATTACGCCAATCTGTTCTAGACCTCGTCGGAGTCTTGCAGGATTCAAGCATCCCTTGTTGACGAAATTCTCCGCTCATGACGGAGATTTCCACCAAGTGGATGCTGTCATTCGAGTCTTGACTTGATTCGGACTCTTGGTCAGGCTATCATGCTCTGATCTATCTTCTCTACCGGTTTTGAATACGAATAGCATATCGAATAGTTTATCTGCATCGATATAGGTCGACATGATCTGCACTGCGATATACAAAATTAGAAAGCGACTCTGTTACGTATTATAGCTTGTAGTATGTATAAGTCATCACCTTGACCATATTCGCTATACTCACTATTGGCTCAATATCCTCTTATTCATGGTAGGCCAAGATGACCTAATTGACTTGGCTAAGTAGTCATGGTATCATGTGTGAGGCATTAATCATCTATCGGTCGCCGTTTTGAATCTCGGATTCGACTCGACAGAAACGCCTGTCATTGATGGATGTCGGGGCAGGCAATTGAGTCCCAAGGTCAGTAAGGTCTCATGCTGACAGCCCCCCTGCGCAAGTTCCGTAGGTGTCGAGGTGTGAAGGTGTGTAGGCGAGCAAGTAGGTGTAGAGCTCCTGACGATCTCTTTGGATAGTCTCACGCCTCGCTATAAGTCATAAACTACATGACTAAAAGTAACGACTTCAAGCATGTGTGCGAATCTGATAAAGGTATTTCATCTAGAACTTAGCTAGCTTGAATACTTGGAATACTTGGAATCCTCAAGAATCCGTCTCGGCCGAGACGTGGCGGAGTGGCACGTATTTATCCGCTTACAAGGTCATCCATGTTTCAATTAATGAAAAAAGAAAGAGGCGACGACGCGAGTGATACTCCACGATCTCGCCCGTCTCCAACAGCCACTCCCCATCGTTATTGGCCGCCCTATCTGCTAGACTTCTCGTCTTTTACCTAAACATACCTAGGTAGGCGAGAATGCTACATATTAACATGCCAGGGCCTGTAAAAGAACCATGCAGAGTGTACACCATTCTCCAAATTCAATTCAATTCAATTCAATTCAATTCAATTCCACCCCACGCCCCCGTGAGCTGTCTTGTACTTCACCTGCCTATATATGTTAAATGTTCGAGACTACCCTACCTATTTACGCGTTAGGTTTTGAATAAGTTAAGTAGACACCCTCACGACGGAAGATAATCTACGGGTACGTATCCCTTCGGTAGGACTACCAGATCGTGGTGGTAAGCTTCTGTCATGCGAAGGATGCATGTTATATCCAAATCTAGCACCGTGAAAAATCCTACGGGAACGACGGGATCTACGTTTATCTATGCCTTGTGATTCGGAGCGGAAGAAGCTCCCTCGTGCGAAAGGGTTCGCGCGGGGTTTTAGCCAGGGACTTCAGGGGAAACAAATTGCCAGTGTGTGAGACGTAAGATCTTTAATATTCCTCTCCTGCAATCCATAGGTTGATGAACGAGGTATTATGTAGTATAGAGCAGTCGGTTACTACGGACGCTACCTAAACATTTGACAACCGTAGCTCGATGTAGGCTATACAACCTTAAACGGCGTCCTGCTTCTGCATAGGTATACACACGGCTACGTGGACATACGTACAACGAACGTGCATACAAACATAGATGACGCTACATAGTTACATGATAGATCTTCCCTGAAAGCCGCGTGTCAAAACTGCTTCGTCAAACCAGGGTTGGAAACTTCCGATAGAGAGATCGCTACGTACTACATACTACATACTACGTATTACATCTATTAATGTAACCCTTGTTTGTTCAATTGGCGTGTCACTGCAAAATGTAATCAATGTACGAGCGGGCGCTTCCGTATTTACCTACATATTCCCGCGGCGGGAGGATCGGGCCATGTCTAAATGCGGGAGGTGTGAGTTCGGAGCTGAAAAAAAGGACGGACCAGTCGTCGTATCGAAATAAGTTGCAATAACGACGACTCGGCCGAGTGACTTCATTCGTTTGCACATGCCTGCCAGCCACTGCGGGTGTGTTAAAACGGCTGAAAAGGCTACCTGGCATGGATCGCGGGTATTTTGGACGGCATCGAAACAACGCGTAGCAACTGTTCAAAATATTATATTCCCTAGGTTAGAGGGTTATATTTGCGAAATCTGACATTATTTCACCTTGGCAACCATCAACTTTGGAACATCTCTGCTGACTTCCCGTCGGCTTTGTCCGCCTCGTCTTATGTCGAAATAGGTACATATCGGAGAGTTTACAAAGCGGAAGTAGATTACATCTTCGCACATACCCGTCGGATCCAAATGTTGCCATGTGGGAGATGACGTGACCACTTCTAGTCTATTGTCTAGGTATAACTCATTATAGGAAGATTCGTCTAACGTCTATTCTATGTCTATCGATCCTCATTGGGCCATCGTATTCTAAACTTCTCTTCCCTCCCCCCTGTCCCTGGCTGCTAATTGCAATTTTATTGTTTTGATCCGGCCGGCATTGATCACCACCCCATACCGTACAACAAGATATGTAGCATGTCGCAGCGAAAATCACTGACCCAGACAACACATGGATTTGTATTCCCGTGACTCCATTCCCAGGGATTTATAAGCCTGGGATTGAGTAAATCCCGAATAGCAAAGCCCGAGTTTTGTGGTTCTCGGACCATGAAACACCCAACCGAATACGTCCGTCACTTTTTTTTTTGTTAGGAAATCCTAGCGTAGCATTCGCGACCACAACTTCACATCGTAGCAATAGGCTAGCCAACTAGCTGTTGTTCCATTGCGCCCAACTGCCGGCTGATCTCACTGAAGTTTGGCCGCATGGAACCGGTGGGATTTGAGCATTGTTGATGCAGAGCCGCGAGCAGCATCGCTACTCGTAACTCTTCCTCGTTAAATTTTAGGTTGGTGATGCTCCAGATGTCCTCGATCAAGTGAGCAAAGGCGAGCACTTCGAGCCGCTCAACTTTCTTATCGTCCAAGTGGCCGTATATAGATGCTGCACCGAAATCGCCTAGAATTGCGTGCCCGTCATCATTATAGAGTATGTTATGCGCGTAGAGATCGCCATGTGCTACGCCTCGCTCGTGCAGGTGTTCGGCTGCATTAGAAACGCCATGGAGGATTCTTAAACCTTGCCGCGTGGTCAACCTGATCTCCTGCGGGAAGCTGTCCCTCGTGCAGCTCTGCAAAGATGGTGGTAGCCCTAGGGTTCTGTAGCACGTTGGTACTAATTGCATGACGAGTCCTTCCTTGCCGGGGTGATCAGTAATCTTCCCCAGAGGATCTATGAGATTTGCATGCGATCCCGCCCTCATGCACGCTCCCATTTCATCGGAAGGTGTTCCGTCACTCGTGATATCTCCCTTGAACAGTTTAATAGCTACTTCGCGTGCTTCATCGATTCCATTCCACAATCCCTTTGAGATAATTCCCGATGCGCCCTCGCCTAGCAGGCCGCGAACATCGAGATCGGCCCAGCTGACCTCTGGGAGGAAGCTGAACGGTGTGGTGTCACAGGCATCCTTCGAGGTCGAAGGTACCGAACAACATGGATTTCCGGCAAATGATAGGAAGGCCAGTTCCGGTAGGTCAAAGAGCCAGCTTGGTAGCTCTTCAAAACAATTCGCCGAGAGTCGTAAGAGACCGAGCTTCCTACATGCGACCATCTCGTCTGGTAAGCGACGTAGCTGATTTCCAGCCAACATACACTTCTGAAGGCGCGAGCAGCGTCTAATGCTCGTAGGGAGCGATCGTATCCGATTGTTTGTGAGGATTAGCCAGCGTAGCTTCGGCGGCAGAGAATCCTCCGGGATTTCAACCATCTGGTTGCCTCGAAAGGCGACCATCTCGAGTACCGGACATGATGCCAGTTGCTTGGGGAAGATGGCAAAGTTGCAATCGGAGAAAAATGCGATTTTGAGCTTCTTCAAGCGGCTGAAATCCTCCGGGAGGGCTGAGAGTCCCGTTCCCGAGAGGTCAAGATGTTCCAAAGAACCAGCTACGTCGAAAATTTCCGTGGGAAAGTAACTCAGGGGCTTGTTCACCTTCAATTTCGTGATTTCGCCTTGTAACCCGCCATCCTCCCCCGAACTCGCTTGCTGATGCATCGCTCTTTGAAGGGGGTATACTCATTAGACTTCTGATAGTCCCGTTGGATTTTCCGGAAACGCTAAAGAGCGGCAAACTAGAGCGAGGAGCCCGGGGATATTAGGGGTGCGACAAGGATGAGACAAACAAGCCCCTTCTAATAAATGATGGTAGCGTCATAACTTCTGAATATAAAGATACCTAGCTATGAGGGATGTCTAAGATTTCCTATTCATATCTAGATCAAAACTTGTACTCCCATAAGCAGTTCAACCGTTGAACAACGCAGTTAAACGTCGCTTATCTCACCCGAGCCGAAGTCTACCTTACCTATGTATACCAGATTACTTGTAAGCAGATGAAGACGGATCTATAGATTTACTACCTTAGGTAGTCAACCAAGGTCACTAGTCTAAGTAGAATGCTCGTATAGATCCTAAAGAACCACAATAAACGTGTTCCTTGGGTGATTAACCAAGGCCGAGATAATCATTATAGCACTCATATACTTAACATTTCAAGATTTTATCATCGTGGTCTTTAGACAGTCTCACCTCACCTCAGCACCATAAAGGCGTTATCTTTCAAGACACGCTGGGTATCACAACACGGAGTTAAACTAACTCTTGCTGACTCTTCCAAATGAAGTAGCAAAGTAGTATCGACTATGGGGATGATAATAGGTATGCAAAATAATCTATTAAGATTGGTTCGTTGTGTCTACGTGCCTTGGATAGGTATAGGTATCTGATACGAACGATAAAAGACATCGGCATCAAGTTTCACGATGCCGATTTTCTCAGGTTTAGATGCACACTAGCCACCCCGCTTCTTAAGCCACACCAACTAATGGAGCCTCCTTCAACCACACAGTCCCCGACTGCGGTGTCCCACTTTAATCTGCGACTCTAGGGAAAGATCCCTGTCACTGCTGAACTCGATTATTTTGAACCTCTTCAACCTCGCGAGAGCCGTTCAAGCTTCGATATCCCAAGCTTCTTCTCCGAGTCAACTCACCCTCTCGTGAGGTCCATCAACATTTAACTAGTAGCGAATTCATCATATATCGAATTAAACAATTGTTACCCGCTTGCGATCGTTGATTCCACTCTAGCGATCCGAAACCATCCCGTCGTTCGCAACAGTGTTTTCTGCCCAACATCTTACAAATAACGAGTCAAACCTACTTCTTTCTCTCCCGACGTACACATTCAATCCCGCAATTTTCGATACTCCCGGACCTACACATACATCTATGAAGTCTTCCTAGCTACATTCGTACAACCAAAATCATATTGAGCGACTTCCAACCACGACCTCGACCACTCTTTAACGGATTTCCATTCTTGTCGCCCAATCTTCAACCAACCTTCTCCACAGTCCCTTCTACTACACAGCTACTTCTCTCATCATGGATATTTCCCGGAAGCGCCCTACTCCAACTGATGACGGTGACGACAATCGCGATCAAGAACCTCAATCTAAGCGACAGAAGACCGCCGATGCCGAATCTCTAAATGCTCGCGATTCCCGCTCTGCTACACCGGATCAGGTTGCTCTAAATGAAGATGAGGTCGCACCGAGAGAAAAGCCTGTGTTTGAAGTGGTGAAGCGGCCAGCGGCAGATGACTTTGGAAGAGACGGATTGAGACGATCAATTGGACTAGCTCTGCGGCAGGTGGGATTTGTTGGTGCCAAGCCTGACGCCCTGGAAGGCTTCACCGAGCTTGTCGACACATGTACGTGCAAAGTGGATTCATCATTTATTTGTGAACAAGTATTCTGACTACTATCAAGACGTCACCAGCTTCATTGGCCAGATCAAGCGAACCGCGAATGCGGCAAGAAGGAATGAAGCGACGCCTCTAGACTTCGAGCAGATATTACGCCGACACAATATTCCCCTGTCCTCTCTCAAACCGCATCTCAAGAATCCTTATCCAAAGGAGCTACTCAATCCGACATATTACAACCCTATTAAGGAAGACATTGAGCGTCTGCTAAAGCCTAAACCGTTCCTGGGCGAAGAGCTATCCGGAAAGAAGGAGAGAGATGAGCGACCCTGGATACCGAAGAACTTCCCTGCCTATCCTAGTCCTTACACCTACAAGTCCACTCCCTACAAACACGTGGTCGACCACAGCAAGGAGCAAGCTCGCGCGGAGGCAGATGCGAAGAAGGCTGAATTGGCATTGAGAAAGATCAACCGCGCTGCTAGAATCAGCCGACAGAAGGAACTCAAAGCCATAGCCCAACGCAACGCACTGAGCAAGATTCGACAGCAGGCTTGGGAGGGTGTTATGACCGACCTACTACCCAGAACTGGATCGTCGAATAGCACAACCGAGATTGCAGATCACAGCACGGTTGTGGACTTCGCAGCCAGGTATGGTCGACACGAGGTGCCTAAGGCTAGCCGACGAGCTCAAGCAGATGTGTCCAACGGTTCTAAATGACGGGATTGCCAGCTGAATCATATTCCTGTTGAAGAAGGACGCTTCTCGTTTCTTATGGGGCGTTTCGTCTCTAGATTTATAGAGACGTCGTTCAGGTAAGGCTTTTTGACAAGCCTCTGTATATGCCTCTAGTGGTCTAACTTATTGGATAGGCTCTTGAACTACCTACATGAGGATGAGTGTCATTATACTGCTGTCTAGCACATTGCCGCTTGAATAAGCTCGGTCTATCATCCTGAGATGGTGTCAATTGCATTTGCAGAGTCGGCGTTTGTCCATCAGGACCCTAAGATGCGTCATATGCTTTTGTTATGGGTTCACAAATAAAGAATGGTGTAGGGTGGATGGCACGGGGAGGAATGAACTTCATCGAGATCCTGACATTACTCGGGGCTTTCTGCAACTCGGACTTGGGGAAGGGTTTTTTTTTTTTTTTTGTTACTTAAGATACCCCGCAAAGGCATTGCTATAAATATTGTTTGCATCACTCGATGCTATCGTTTTCCGTGGCTTGACCCTTCTGGCCTGTGTGATATGGTTTGCCTTTACTAGACGCCCATGATATCTACTATCGTGTTTCTTTTAATTGATTACTGTAGGCAACGACTCTGGATGCAGACCGAGTAAGAGATAGAGACTGATGGTCGTCTTGTCTTCATACATTTCATAATCAAGGAGATAGATTAGTAGGTACTAATACCTTGAAGGTGTGAGGTAGATATAGGAAAACTGACGGAATTTGCCAGCTGAAACTTGATCATATGCAGGTGACAAGAGCTAATCTTTAGAACGTCAGAATTTTGCAACCTTGATTGGTTGTTGCCCCACCTTGCGACAAGGCTGGTTCGTGCCTTGGCACTTGCCGCTCAATTTAGCGATTTGACCCTAAAGAAATCGCACACAAAATTTCTCGGGGAAATTTCCAGCAGTAAAGAACGACTTCAATCTCGACCATCCGGCGAAGCATCACCAACCCTCTTCCCTTCCCAGAACAAGGTGAACTTCGCGACATATTCGAGTATCCCTTCACAATGGCCGAGCAATTAATTCTCAAGGGAACCCTCGAGGGCCACGTAAGTTTGCCAATTGAATTCGATCCAAAAGCGCATATTGAAGAAAAAAATAGTGGCTAATATTTCTTGGTCCTACAGAATGGCTGGGTCACCAGCTTGGCTACCTCCATGGAGAAGTATGATTACTTCTATTATGCTTCTCTATTATAATCGCATGCTTACCACTATGTAGCCCCAACATGCTCCTGTCCGGAAGCCGTGACAAGACCCTGATCATCTGGAACCTTACCCGCGACGAGTCGCAATACGGCTACCCCAAGCGATCTCTCCACGGCCACTCCCACATCGTCTCCGACTGTGTATGTTTTATATCCACTGCCGGAAACAATACAACTAGATGAAATACGAAGGACTTTGCTGACGGATTGATATTCAGGTCATCTCCTCCGACGGCGCTTACGCTCTCTCTGCTTCCTGGGACAAGACCCTCCGACTTTGGGAGCTTGCCACTGGTACCACCACGAGACGATTCGTCGGTCACACCAACGATGTCCTCTCCGTCTCTTTCTCTGCCGACAACCGACAAATCGTCTCCGGCTCGCGCGACCGAACTATCAAGCTGTGGAACACCCTAGGTGACTGCAAGTTCACCATCACCGACAAGGGCCACACCGAATGGGTATCTTGCGTCCGATTCAGCCCCAACCCCCAGAACCCCGTCATCGTCTCCAGCTCCTGGGACAAGCTTGTCAAGGTAGGGCTTTCATCCATTCGATATCTGCGACACTGAAAGAGATGCCCAATTTTTCGTATGATGCTTCTGCATATTAAAGTATTTGCTACTTCAGAGCTTGCTTGCAAGCCATGAGACATCTTAACACCATTGCACTGATGATACACATCTCTACTATTTTTCTCATTGCCCTCGGCTGTAGAAGTTGTATCTAATTACTGACTTTTACCTCGTTAGGTCTGGGATCTCTCCACCTGCAAGCTCCAGACTGACCACATCGGCCACACTGGCTACATCAACACCGTTACCATCTCCCCCGACGGATCTCTGTGCGCCTCTGGTGGTAAGGACGGTACCACAATGTTGTGGGACCTGAACGAGTCCAAGCATCTCTACTCCCTTAACGCTGGTGATGAGATCCACGCCCTCGTCTTCTCTCCTAACCGATACTGGCTCTGCGCCGCTACTGCCAGCAGCATCATCATCTTCGACCTAGAGAAGAAGAGCAAGGTTGACGAGCTGAAGCCTGAGTTCACATCGGTCGGCAAGAAGAGCCGGGAACCCGAGTGTGTGAGCTTGGCCTGGAGCGCGGACGGTCAGACTCTGTTCGCCGGTTACACCGACAACATTATCCGTGCATGGGGCGTCATGTCGAGGGCATAAATCCTTTTCCCGGGGGGTGTCGATAACGGTCATTGACTGGGCGTATGGATTGGGCTGTCATTTGAGCTTTTTACTAAGGGAAATGGCAATCGATGTGGTGACGGGCAACGAAAATATGTAGAAACGTTGCGTTGCCGCCTGGTTGCTACCACAAGGTAGACCCAAAATCTGACGATTTGTGAACACAATTCTTTTATTATTCTTCCTCATACCGTGATCGTAACTTTTTTTTTCTTTTTGGATATTTCACCTTTCCTCTCGGAGATCCTTGTCATTGCCTGGGACTGACAATATGTAAGGGATGGCTCCTTTAGACATCAAGGTAAGTATTCTCCACCAGTACCCGTGCCACGCCCCACTTTATTCAGGTTCGCTTTGGCTCACCACCATAAAGGTGGTGCTAATCAGTATTTCCCACCTATCTGTATTTCCCACCGTTAGTGTATTGGGGCAAATCTTCACCTTATTCTTAACATTTTTAAGTTTTTTATTTTTTAAATAATTAAATAATTATCTTATATATTAAAGAAATTCCAATATAAAATATTTTTTTCTATTTTATTACTATTTTTTAGTATAACTTTTATAATTTTATCTTTTTTTTAATATTTAATATTTTTTTTATATAATAGGTATATTATGGGGTGGTGAGAAATTCAGATAGGTGGGAAATACTGATTAGCACCACCTTTATGGTGGTGAGCCAAAGCGAACCTGAATAAAGTGGGGCGTGGCACGGGTACGGGCTTATCAGTAAATTGCCCAGGTGGTAAGGATTTCCATCTGCTACAAAAAAAGGCTTGGAAGATCGTTTATTTAGTATTGTCGTGTATGAGTCTATCAAATACGCTTGGGTATAGTATATTACGTGTCGGTGGACTTTTATTCCTCTACCCCATGCTTGCCGTCGTTTTCGATAGGGACCTAGTAATCCCCCTAGGACTCTTGAGTCTCTCCTTCCCCCTTTCGTACAGACTCCTCAGCTTCTATCGTAATATTCCCCGCTTCGATATCGTCAGAGGCTGCCCTCGGACTTAAACGTCTAATACTTCCCTCAAGGCTTACCGTATCTACATCTTCGATTTTCGAATTGGTGTGTACATGCTGTTGGAAAGAAGATGATGAAGGGAACGGGATAGCGGTCTCGTCGGATGCAAAAAAGCAAGAGCTGCCACGGTTGGCCTTATGGCTCCCCCTTACTTGGCTCGACCACCTTTGGACTGACCGTCTCGCCCGCGAGTTGCCGGAATCCGAGCCTCGGTAGAAAGCTGCCACGCTGATGAGTGGTAAACCTGCGGCAACGAGTGTGCCTACCCATGACCCGGCGTCGAAGGGGAGAACGCGGGTATTCCCCGGACCTGCGGCTATGTCAAGGCCTGCGAAAAGGCCTATTCCAGAACATTAGTTTTCCTCTATTCTCTCTATGTCTCCGAATAAATATAGAGGAGAATAACTCACAAGGCGCCAGCATAAGGATGCCATTGCCAACCGCCAAGATTTCTAGTGAGGTCAGGCCACGACTACTGCCCTCTCTGAGGGTGAGGGTAATCGAAACCTTCCTCCCCCTCATCTTCCCCCGGAGTATGCGTCGTGTAGCCGCGAGATGCAGCGCCAGATGCGCGAAAAATACACCGCAGAAATAGAATATCGACGCTGCAGCTAGGACCACGGCGGCCGCGCCCCAGTTGTCAAGCGGTACGGGGAGCGTGTGTCCCTTTAGTGCTTGCGTGTAGTGCGCTATCCAAACGGCTCTTACTCCAACTGCCGCAACCGCTAGTACTATGGCAAAAAGGAGCACCGGCGGACGCCACCAACACTTCCCTCTCCTCCGGCTTTGCGTTGTGCTGGAAGGATCCGTTGACGGACACGGGGCACAGTAAGATCCCCATGTCTGCATTAATACCCGGCTCTGCAGCGCGAGTGATGTCTCAACTAGCGCCAGTTGGAGTACGCTTAAGGCGCTCGACGCCGTGATGCTGTTGTACTCTCTCGGCCGTAGCACGGACGCATCCCGGGTCCACGCGACGTAGTACTCGGTCAGCGGGCCGGGGAAGTACAAGACGAGTAGCACAAGCCTCGTTATGGAGACAATGAGGCACAGAATCTGAGCTACGTGGACGGGCCGCTGAAGTTTGCGGGTGGGGAGGAGAAGCAGGGTTGTGAGTAGCGAGGAGAGACAGAGCCCCAGTTGGACCCCGTAGTTGATAGATGTGTTGGCTAGACGTACGCGTTGTGCGTCGATGGTGGGCATGGATATTGCGATTTGCGGATATGGGTTGGACGAGTTGGTCTCGTTGGCGCTCGGGAGACCTAGGATGAAGAATGTCTGGTTTCGGGGGTCGAAGGACGAGTCCATCCTAGCCGAGATTTGCTGTGCCGTTCAACAGCGACGATCAGAGCTGCCCAGATTAAAACGGCTACGAGGCTCCGGAGTAGGTTTTCTATTCCTGACTTCTACTCCATTTCCCGAATTTCCTAGGGGTGACTTCTTGCTCGCATGATGCATAATACGGCCTCGACAGCGAGATCAGACAAGAAAACCTAGGACTTGCAAAGAATGAGGCGATTGGGGGGGTTCCGCCCGTCCACCGGATCGGATGAATCGTATTCTGGACGATTGGTACCACCGCCCCCCTGGGCTAAAAAAGCAAATGATGTCCTGCCCATCTTGGCCAGC
The DNA here is from genome assembly GCA_002120335.1 of Hypoxylon sp. EC38. NCBI lineage: Eukaryota > Fungi > Ascomycota > Sordariomycetes > Xylariales > Hypoxylaceae > Hypoxylon > Hypoxylon sp. EC38. The sequence goes on along the minus strand of KZ111235.1, from coordinate 3,007,766 downwards.
CAGCCCTAGATAACGTGAGCGGCGGCGTTCACGAACCCTAGTGGACGCCACAATGCTTAGAGGATATGTCCGTCCTATCCTCGAACAGTTTCGCATAATCATAGCCGAAACGGGAAGAGCCCCGGGTGCATGTCTCAATATTAAAGCCTGTTATTTGCACATTTCGAAAAAGGAGGTGAGCAGTTAGCGGACTTGTCCGCCACGGTATTGGAGTTCGAGACGGGGCGTCTTGTTACGTAGTGAGACAGCCTCATTACGTACCTCCTGTAAAGTTTCGGACTTCTGACGACGGCATCGGTTTGATTTGATTTGATTTGAGTCGAGTAGGTCCGTCTTCGGATTTAACGGCCGATAATTTCAGGCAAGAGGTAACGAAGCGTTTCATAAAGCTATTGGAATAATAGCTTAGAGCTTCCTATCCAGAGGCGAATAACTTCAACTCATATTCGAATACCGGGTGAATAGACAGTGGTCAACTTGATGTACATCAATGTGTCTGCAGACGTTCGTGATGATCAGGGTGTGTCGCTTTGAAGATACTCTGTATACTCCGGCTCTCACAGTACCTAAATATATTCCGTTACTGCTAGACATTTGGTTGTAAACAGATCTACGGCAATTATCTGTTCAAATAAAACATACAACAGGTACTAAGTCTCACTGTATCAATTCTCCTACCTATTTAATAGCTCTTTTATGCGAAAGCTGTATTACGAAGATGCCCACTGGCAATCTTCCGGATCTTTAGCAACGACGGTCAGCTAGGCAATTGAATATAATGTTTGAGAGCAACAGACGAATGACGATAACAACACGACTTTTCTTAGCTTGCTGCTCAGCCAAATGCGTTGAAGTCCGATTCGATGTATGCCTAGCCTGCTATACCCAATCACGTTGTAGATCTGCGTCTTGGTATTCCCGATCGAGAAAGGGATTGGATTCCTGCTAAGTATCGTATCTAGCTTCCAATGTCATTGTCGGATAATACTGGGGACAATTCAGAGTACAGCCCCAACATCCCTTAACATAGCCTGTGGTGGCGCCCGATTGAGAGGCACGGCTGTGATGATCACATCATTATCATGGTCTTATTTGATGAAAAGGGTTGCGAGATAGTTTGATCGACAGCATTCTTCAGCCTTAAGATACGGTTATCCCTAGATCTAGATCTTTTCAGCAGTTTTCGTGTAACTTAGGTTTTGCTTTCTTGCGTCTCGGGAGTGATAAGTTTAGTTATTATAGATTCTCGACTTCTTCGCTAATGGTGTGGCTTCTAAAGACGAGCTAAACACTTGAAACACGACCAAGGTACGGTGTGCTAGATCTAACATACGACGATAAGGAAAAGCAGTTTTCTATCCTGAAGATGGCGGCAATATCACGCTTCTCCAACGTCATGAGGAAGATGTGTACCAACCGAAAATCCCACCTATTCGCCTTGTTCCTCATCGCAATAGCCTTTGCACTACTCATAGCCGTCGACGTAACAGCACCCGTCAACAACGGTCTGGCTTTATTCACGGCGCGAAACAAGTATATCCGATATAACGAGGGTTATCCTGTCATTCGCTTCGGTAAGCCGAACCTCAGACCAATATTTATCTAAACTAGAGCAAAATGAATAGGTAGCTGATAGAAGATAGGGACATTCGGCTACTGCCTCCAGATCTACGGAGACTTCTCAGAGACGTACTAGTAAGCAGCAACTCAAAATACATATAACATATCATACACACCAAGCAGCTAGCTGACATAACCACCGCTCACAAATAGCTCGTCCAGAAACCCAACAGCAGATACATGCAGCTATCCTAGCATAGGTTACAGCATAAGTGAAGCAATAGGCCCTATATCGAGTATAGGATCTAGCGACCTACCAGGCGAAACCGGTCTCACCAAAGCCATGATACTGCACCCTCTCGCCACGGGCTTCTCTTTCCTCACTCTCGTATCCTCCGTATTTCCACGCAAGCTTATCCCGTTGGTCATAGCCCCGCTTCTGAGTAGCCTGACCACGCTTCTAGCGCTCATAGCCCTGATATGCGACTTGGTCCTCTTCAGCAGGGCAGAGAGTACGCTCGAGGGCGCGACAGACATGGCTTTCGGTTCCTTTGATACCGGGATGTGGCTGCTGTTGGTAGCCGTGATCTGCCTGATCTTTAGCACTGTCTTCCTAACCGGCCGGTGGTGGTTTGGAGGAAGACTGGGCAGTACCAAGCAAGTTGTTCCTGGTGCGTTTGCGCGTGTGGGTGTAGGAATGGAGCAGGAACAGGAGCAGGAAGAAGGCAAGACGGACCGAAGTTCCAGTGTGCCGGTACCACCGTACGAGATGGATCACGGCAGCAAAGGGGGGTATGCGGAGCTCTCACAGGGACCGCAGGCAGACCGCCACGAGATGAGTAGTGAGGATAGAGGCCGTGTCGAGCTAGAACATCAAGACAGGCGTTTTGAGTTACCGGTATAGGACTCCCGGAAGGGTATTCTACGAGATCACAGGGAAAGCATGAGATAAGACAGGAACTACTAATTCATTACCTACTGTTATGTCTAACGAAAGAAGACGTGTGGAGTCTTGCTTCAGCAATAACATCCACGTATAACAGGAATATCACAGTCAAGTCCTTAGCTAGAATCATCGATTCATGCTTTAATTCATTTGTGTAATATTGGTAACATCTATTACCAAGCTCTCTCCAGTATGCTTAGTAGACCACCTTATTTTAGGGCTTCCATTCTGAGACATACTGAAGCCGTAACCTTTGACGCCAAGTCGTGCAATCCTAGAACTGCCACCTTCCAACGGTCCGGTCGACATACAATTAGATAATAAGAAAAGAAAACGCCGACCCTATGCATTTATACGTGAACGGATAGACTGGCTTGATGACATCCACCGTCTCGAAAAAAAACTGCCACACCTCCACCACTCCATGCCCTCGTAACCTTCCTTCTCACCACCCCCTTAACGGATACTAACACCAGACCGATCGGTGAACATGCGAGTTGCAATGTTCATGGCCATAAGCTCTTGAAAGAGAAGCTTGGCAGCATAGGGGATGTGAATCTGTGCGATCTTGGTCTTGTTCTTACAAGGCCGACATTCGAACGATCCCTTGCTCAAAACACTAGAAGCTTTATGTCAGTGCTCGTTCTTGATAAATACTTAGATTGGGAGTGGAGTGGGAATGAAAACTTACGCAATGGGTGTCATAAGACCACAGATTTCACAGATGTGAACTCTAAAAGCATCCGAGACCTCGAAGAGACGTTCCTTGAGGAAAGAGGCGGCACCGTGAGCAATCATGCAGTCACGTTCCATTTCTCCGAATCGGAGACCTCCATCCCTAGCACGACCCTCAACAGGCTGACGCGTCATGATCTGCACTGGACCACGCGCTCTTGCATGTATCTTGTCATCCACCATATGCCTTAGACGCTGGTAGTAAGTAGGTCCGAAGAACACCTGTGCTCGAAGCTTGCGACCAGTGTGACCGTGGTACATAATCTCAAACCCACGAGATTGGTATCCATGCTCACGCAGAAGGTTCGATACCGAATCGACCGTGACATCGGTGAAGGGCGTGGCGTCACCTTCCATTCCCTTTAGGGTTGAGACTTTGCTCAGTAGACACTCAATCAAGTGAGCAATAGTCATACGGGAAGGAATGGCGTGTGGGTTGATGATTAAATCGGGAACGATGCCCTCGCGAGTGAAAGGCATGTCTTCTTGGCGGTAAGTGACACCAATGGTTCCTTTCTGACCGTGACGAGAAGCAAACTTGTCTCCGATCTGGGGGATCTTCGTAGTTCGAACTCGAATTTTGACGAAACGTAGACCATCCTGGTTCGTGGTGAAAACAACAGAGTCCACGATACCAGTCTCCGTACTGCGGAGAGGCGTAGACGCATCACGCCTGACATGCACCTTGGTACGCTGACCCATTTCTTCGTTGTCTGTGTTGATGGGCGCTGTCTTTCCGATGATAATATCCTCCCCCAGGACACGGACGCCAGGGGCGATAAGACCATCATCGTCGAGTTTGTCGTACGTGCCTTGTTTCATTTTAAGCGTCTCAGCTCGGAAAGGCTTCTCGAAACGCTCGACAGCGTTGAGTCCCACTCGCCCCTCGCAGTCGCTGTACGATCGGAAAAAAAGACTTCGGAAAAGACCTCGGTCTATGCTGCTCTGATTCATGATAACGGAGTCTTCCTGGTTGTATCCCGAGTAACAAGCAATTGCGACGATGGCATTCTGACCGGCCGGAAGTTCTCGGAATTTCAAGAATTCCATGGAACGTGTCGTTCCAAGCGGTTTCTGTGGGTAGTAAAGAATATTCGCCATGGTGTCCATACGACGATTGTAGTTGGTGAGGAAGAAACCCATAGCTTGTTTACCCATGGCTGACTGGTACGTGTTTCTGGGCGACTGGTTGTGATCAGGGAAGGGAATGATACTCGCGCAGATGCCTAAGAGCATGCTAGGATGGATTTCGCAATGGGTGTACATGTGCGTTGAGGGGTTGACCTTGGTCTTGAGTCGTTTGTTAACCTCATCTCCGTTATCCTGAACCACTTCGTACCCGAGCTTAGCCAACCGGTAGTTTTCCAGGTCTTCCGGTGTCATGCAGATCATAGCCGTTTCCTCTTCCTCCGCGTCGAGAAACTCAATTACACCCTCATTAACGAGACCTTGCCAGCCAAAGTACTCCTCGCTTTCAGGATCCAGATCAACGTCCGCTTCTAGTCGCTGGATCATCTCTTTGGTAAGAGCCAATGTGCCTTTCTTAATGCCCTCATCGGGGATATCTTCTTGTTGCACAACAAACAAGGGGCGCATGACACGACCTGCATCTGAGAATATCTTGAACTCACGATCACGGATATCGCGGATCAAGGATACTTCGGCGGGAATCTGGTTGGCTCGACGAAGCGCCTGGATATCTTTGACAAGAGTCTTGGGATCCTGGTGTACACCGATCCAAGAACCGTTAAGGAAGATCTTGGTGGCATTAGGGTATCGCATCGGTTCGTATTCCTCTAGGACTTCCATATTTCTAGTGATCATATACTCCACGATAGGATCCGTCGATGTACCCACGCTGATAGAGCACATCAGCGATAAGTTCTTCACCAGTCCGCAGGCCTGGCCTTCGGGAGTCTCGGCCGGACAGACAAGACCCCAATGAGTGTTATGAAGCTGTCGGGGCTTCGCAAGCTTCCCGTCTCTTCCAATGGGTGTGTTCGTTCGTCTCAAGTGAGAGAGGGTCGAGGCAAAAGTATATCGATTCAGGACCTGGGAGACTCCAGCCGTCGAGCTCATCGCTTTCTTCTGGTCACCCCAGTTACCTGTGGCGAGGGAGTACTTCAGGCCGTTGGTGATAATGGTAGGTTTGGCAGCAAACTCGATTTGGAAACGTTTGGTAGAATCGATACATCGCTTCAAGTGCTGCGTAATCTCCTGAACCAATCGACGAACAATATTCCGGAATAGCTTAGCGAGAAGAGGACCAGCCAGATCGAGACGCTTCTTACCGAAGTGATCACGATCGTCTGTTTCACGTCGGCCAAGAGAACACTGAAGGAGCTTATGAACCATGTAGCCTATGAAAAAAGCCTTTCTGGTCTCGCAACCTTCGGTTTGAGAGATGTGAGGAAGCGTTTCTTTCTGCAAGATGTCTTTTGCAGCTCGGATACGACGATCTCTCGCGACATTGTGGGTCTGATTTCCACGTTTGCCGATAAAATCCAAAGCAACCTCTCGGTCTTGGATCAAAAAAGAATCCTCGATGCAAGGTCGCAGTTTCTCGAGCATCTGACTGTCGGTACGATCGTAACAGATGTGGTTCAGAATCTCTTCGTCACTGACGACGCCTAAGGCTCTGAAAACAATGCCAAGAGGTAGGTCTGCTCGAACGTAGGGGAGAGTACAATGAATGGTCTCGCCGTGTCCACCTCGAGCAGCATCGCCCTTGGTGACCAACTTCAACGTCAGAGACGAGATGAGTCTCGATCCTTTCTCAAGGGCGCTTCGAATCTCAGCAACATAGGAAAACGGACTCGGTTGAGCCTTCTTGAAGACCTGGATAATATTTGCAGCAGATCGCTCCTGGGCAATGAGGACCTTCTCACTTCCGTTGATGATGAAGTATCCACCTTGGTCGTAAGGGCACTCGTTCAACAGGAATAACTCATCGTCAGACTCTCCATGCAGGTGACATGCCTTAGATTTCACCATGACTGGTAGCTTGCCAATGAAGACCTGATCACCCTGCGTGCCCTTATCTCCGGTAGCAGGAGTCTCCAATATATTCACCTCGTCTTCCCAAACTAGTCTTGTAGGATGTTTCCCGGTGCTACGTGCTTCGGCTTGCTGGTCCTCGTCCATCTCATGAAGGGGGATGTCTTGTTCGACACACGCAGTCACCTTACTATCGACCTTGACATAGATAGGAGCTGCGTATGTCATATTTCGGTCGCGACATTCGTATGGAAGAAGAGGTCCCGAGGTGTTCTCACTCTCCATCGCGACGGGACGAGCGATGGTGACGTGTCCGAGTTTGAGCTCATATCGACGAAGCGCGATCGCTCGGCCATCAGGAGAGGGAGGGCTGTGTTCATCGACGCTGATGTGGGAATACTCTTCGATCAATTCTTGAATGGTAGTCTCCTGGAAATCATTAAAGGAATCGATCTGTTGAGAAACTAGTCCCTTCTTCTTGAAATAAGAGCCGATGACAGTCCAGCAATCTTCCGGCGTGATTGCGTTATCATCAGCGTAGTCCTCCTCGTATTCGTAAACCTCCTCGTAGTCCGCCATGATGTAATGATTCCGAATCTATTCGGGATCTGCTGGATTTTGCGCGATTGAGGTGGTAAAGTTAAGTTCGGGTTGGTAGAAAGGTCTTAGTTGTGGCAAACAGCAATCATAGAAAGAGTGTTCGATTGGATGTAGAAAGAGGAAAGGTGAAAGAGAACAGTGTGTCGGAGACGAGAGATAAAAAGGAGTGAAGAAGGTTCCTTGTTGCTTAAAGCAATCAAGGGCCCTGGCGAAAGTGTAGGTGCGATGCTTGAAGAAGCAGTGTTCGCGGTCGTTAAATGACAAAGATGGACGCGTTACTCGCCGACCACGCTGGATCAGCAAGGTAGATTAGTGATACATTCTGTGAAGTATTCGGGAAGATGCCGAATACATCAGTGACGATATAAACTCACCGCAATCTGTCTGTAACAACAAAACTTGATGTTTTGTTAACGGCCAGTTGTGCTGCGATGGTGGGAAGTTGAGAAGTTGGATGATGTTTTTTTATGGAGGCTGCTCTCTAGAGTCGAGGCTGATCAATCAAAGAAAAGTCCGCCTTGGTGTGGCAAGACCACGCTAGTCCTGAATAAGAATAAAGTTTGAACCCTGCAGCCCCCAGGCTGTCACTGGCAGACTAGCCGTTTTTGACTCATAGCCCACTATGTTTTATCGATAATGGATATTAGTGCACAACACTTCGCAAAGCCGACACCGTGCACCGTACTATGACTCTATCAGGACACAGTACATGCGGGAAGATACTGGAAGAGGTTCATGGTAGATGTTTATTCCACCTCTCCTGCCGTGACTTGATAATCTGATGTCTGCAGCCATGTCGTAGCTAGCTTGATTCCATTGGCTGATATTCATATTCATGTAGTTTAAATCTCCTATTGGTTAATCCATACATGTTTCTAACTCCAGTCAGTCACTGTATGGGGTACCTATGTATTTTGGTGTTAGTCACACGGGTCCATATAAGAAGCTGGGAATTTACCTACGCTGCTACGGTAGCTGCCTAGGGTATCCGGGAGGATTTATGGTTTTATTCACTATTCACTCGTGAGGGGTTGCAGATAATAACGCCCCCTTATACCAGAACCCCGTTGCCTCGTGTCAACGGTATCATAAGTGACCGGGTAGGGCTGAGCACATGCACCTACGTAACGCGTTGGTACTTAGGTAGGTACCTAAATTAATTCCACACAATTACCACTAGCCCCTGAATTATCACGACGTATCCCTTACCATTTAAAGGTTCAAGACATTACATATCCTTAGAAGACCATTTACAGTATCTCGACAACGCTCTTTCGAAGTGTATTATCAGCCTCACGGGTACGGTACATTGCTTCCTACCGTAACTGGGGAGTTCGCCAGTGTGAGATTAGCTTCTCGTTCAATCCCAGGGAGTAACTCTCATCCTAACTCCTGAATCTGAAAGGAAGTATTTCATAGGTAACATTCGGACAATAAGTGTACAGTCAGCAGTGGTGGAATAGTCATCAATCGGTGTACCCACCTCTATAATCGGGGCAACTATCTCGGCTCTAACCATCATGTAGAAGCGTACATTAGGGTAACTTGCTGAAAAAAAAGAGAACCTCAACATCTCAATGATATAGATAGTATTTTATAGTGGATCAGGATCACAGAGCTGATCATCTAGAATGATAAGCTACGATTACTACCTTATTACCTAGTATTTTACACTCTTGTGTACATTATGGATTGCTACATCGTTTTAGTCGTCAGTTAACAAAGATCTCCTTAGGTAGGGCTAGAGTCGTATTGTTCCCAACACTAGGTCTCCAAATATAGGTATCCTATTCGCACCTCGAGAACTAGTTCGGCTCCCACGCTTTGAACCCAATCTATCCACGTACTTAGCTAACTCCGTCTACCTTTGATAAAGGAAATTGTGAATTTTGGTTGTAATCTCGCCTTCTCGACTATATTACTACGAATAGTGTATGCCATACATGCTTGGGTTCATTTAAACTTTATGGGGGATTGACGTATTATAAGCTGCCCAAAACCAGCCAATAAGTCAGTTAGTATGAGCTTGTTGGTGAGAGATGGCTGTACATGACCACTATTTGATTGGAGACCATTGAACTTTTGGGGATTCGCTAGCCGGGGAGTTGGAGTTGTGTATGCCACGCATATGACCAATGGTTCAACTCCACGACGGGCAGGTGACAACAACATTTTCCCTCCAATGAATTTATAGCTCAGCCCTATTATGCATGAGGGGTTCTAGATCACGAAGATCATTTCTGAGGCTCTGAAGTAGTACTACTGAGGTCAAAATAGGTGAGCCTCTTATGTCATAACTAATCAGGAGAGCTCAACGTGTGACGTCGAAAGTATATTCAAGGAAAGAATATTGGCGTTTGTGGTAAAGCCTATTTGTATAAGCTCGAACTGTACATCATTATCGAGTGTGGTTAAGCACTCGAATACGATATCGATAATTTAGTAATGTAACTGATACCATAGAGGCGTATGAATATTAAGATATCAAATCTCGATAGCATATTGACTCGTACTGGAATTCTAGACTAGAATATGCTCGATATATATTACTTAGTTCTAGTTGTTGGTCATTGACTGATAGTTTGGTATAGCAAAGCCTGTGGAAACCCTCATTACCAACAAAGAGACCGCGGATATCAATGATAATCTGTGCTTTTTAATTTCGTTTTTACTAGGTAGTCCTTAGACATTGATGTTACTTTATATAGAAAAAAGCTTAGCATTCATAAGGTTAATGTGAAAATAAATTAAGTATGTAGGTACCTAACATGGAGTTGTGACTTGGTAGGAAGGAGCTTTGTATGCCATGAGGATTTTGATGTGGATCGCGCTATACATGTTCTTAAACGTTGATGAGTGTACTTAATGCTATGCAGCATGTTATATTACCTAATATAGTATCCTGTGTCATTGTAGGATTCCTCTAATATGAGGATAGACGCTGCGAGCGGATTATAGCAGGATTAATGGGGATCAATGGACATGCATGTTAGCTACCTATTCATGAACGCCAAGACATTATTCGTAAAATTCGGAGCTATTCTCTGCGCAATCCTGGACATCCGTATAGACTGCACTTCGCACACTAATTATAACGAGATGCCAGCTAACCCGTATTAATCTTCTTTTCTCATGGGTCCAAGATGAGGAGCGCTCCAATGGATAGAGGGTAGTGCCGAGAGCCAATGCTCGGCTTGATATAATTATTAACGTTGCGTGTAGGATCTCCCCATATTCTCGACATATGATTCCATCGGTACCTGAGCGGATCCGCCAAGTCAACAAGATTCCTGTTTTGTCATCCTCTTGTCTCTCTCTCTCTCTCTCTCTCTCTCTATGTAGTGTACTGATGTGTGTGACTAAAGTTGTGGGTACCGGATGCGGTCCTCGTTACCGGCCGTAAATAGTTGAGCTAGTGCTTAGTGTAGGTTATATAGGCAGAGATACAGTTAAGAGTGAATCGTGTTCAAGTGTAGATATGTACACAGTTGCCCTTAATGGTATCTGTGACATCGGGATGGTGTCGCCTTAAGAGATAGCAAGCCGTTAGTTAGTCCGGAAATTTAGACCCTCCTGGGTCCGTCAGATGCGGAGAAGCTTGTCGGTCTAAAGTAACCTCTTCCGCGTTACACGGGTCTAGTGCAAAAGATCCTAGTTCGCATAAACATGCCATTTCGTCGATAATAAAATTTGTCTGTAGGATTACATAGTAGATAAGCTAGATTACGATGGCTACCTAGGTACCTACATGTTATGCATGTGTGTGTCTAACTTAATCACATTTCTATTGTTTATTTGGGTCTTGTAATTTGAGACTGCTTCTGTGATATGTACCACAATTTGGGCGACTATCCGGCAGTTTGGAGAGCTGATAGTATGAAGGATTTGCGGTAAGGCAATTTTATACACGTGCCATGAAAGGTTTTTCTGGATACCTACATGCCTACGGTACTAACAATTCTAGAATTCCACGTCACACCTAATTAATAAATCACAACATAATCCGATGGGACCCACTAGTCAATTTCGTCTATCTGGGTACATATGTAACTCGAATACCGTTTGTTTGTCCATTGTTCCGCGTTGTATGTAACAATCCCCATGTAACGATGAAGAAAAAGTTGGGGCCCCGCATGAGAGTAAATGAATTTTAGGTAAATTTTTTTT
>KZ111235.1:2828761-2996661 GCA_002120335.1 Hypoxylon sp. EC38 | reverse complement strand
ATGTACAATACATACATATGTACGGTATAGTAGGAAGATCCCCAATTATGGGCAACTACCAACCTCCTCATTCTCCCCACGTGCAGCTGGAGCTTAGGTATTGGAAGCACTCCATTGCCAATTGGAACCGCCAGGTAAGTGACCTCAAGCCTAGGATTAGGTAACTTCCACTGCCGGGCTGCCGAGCCTTGCCGAGTGTTGCCTAGGTCCAGTCTGTCTTGGATTCTTCTACTGTCCGCAGTGGGGAGGGGAGTCCCCGTCCCGTCCCTCAGACTACACGTCAGGTACCTACATGTAATTCAATGGACTTCTCCAACTTTTTTCAATTGGGAATTTGGGCTGACAAACCTGGTCCCGACCGGCTCTCTTCCCCTGTTAACCCCACATTACGGCATCCATCTGTTAGGGTACACGGCTCAGTGATCCAGGTAGCCAGGTACATCAAGTGTAAAGGTAGAAAAGTCGGGGCAATTTAACTTGGAATCCTATCAACTCTAGTCGCGACGAATGAACCCCGCTTCCACCCGTGACGATGATTCATCCATTCATACAAACTTTTCTCTCTCCATGGACGCCCTCATATCTTCTGAGGTCATTGTTTACCCAACCAAGCCGAGCCGAAGAGGTCATGTAATGGCATTCAGAGGTAAGGGAGTTATATTCAACTACGTGTATGAGTTGTTTCTGATCACGAAGTCTGGACATTCTGTTCTACCGGCAGCCGTACCCGCCACTAAACCGTTGTTCAAGATACCTTATTTGATAGCCTTATGCTGCGGAACCTGCATGATGGGCTCAAGACGAGAGCGCCAACATATACAGCATACGAAGAATGGAACCCAGAAGAGCTAATGCAGATCAGATTCGGTCCTTTTAAGTTTGCGGCGCTCGTGACCGCCAGTCATTTATTTCTGTATTATTTCGTCGTTCCAAGCTTGTTGCTGGACTCATTTCTGGACTCATTTCTTATTCCTACGCTAATATCATGCTCTCGAGACCCGGCAGTCCGGGGGAAGCGAGAGTCCCTGTCTTGCCCTGTGTGCTATTTTCTTCTACATAGTAATATACAATCCCTAATACTCTTTTCTCCACCGCTCGCCTCTACTTTTACCGAGTCGAGTTGGCTTGACCCATGCCATGCCATACCGCATGCCATGTCACTGCTTGTCCTACGTATCTAATGTAATAAGGATCGGAAACCTCGGCGGTGCATACGAGCTATTGTATGTACTTATTGGGGAATCATGGTGGCTAGGTACTAAGTCCCGAAAGTCGCTATTGGATTCCGATCCTGTTCAAGATCATCATCGAGCTGGTGCTGACCGACAATCACCGACCTTTGGGACCCAAGAGAACGGTCTTGTACACTATGTAGAGAGCACGGGACTTGAAATGATCGATATAAGATCGACAAACTACCATAGAATGTACACAGCCTCACGGGATCAGCTGTTACACTGCTCTGTATGCTATCATCAACAGCCAAGCTGTGCTTGCATCTGCAGTGCTAAGAACTAATAGGTCTGATGAACGAGGACCAAGATATCTGACCTAGCAGTGACGGCGCTAAACTGCCACCATGTCTCTGGCCTATGTACTTTGCGTCCACCATGAACCTAGTGGTTCCATGTACCTGTGTCCAAGGCACTAGAAGCTGTACATCGTTAAGATTAGGAAGGTGAGCAACATTCCAGCCTGGAATGCGGAGAATCCCTACCATAGATCGCGCATAGCTTCGAGTTGAAGCTACACGGTAGGTATATCGCGTTTTCCCAGAAGTGTATTTATATCATGGCCGATCTTCCTGGCTGTCCAATTCACGATGGGACGAGTGTCTTTCTTATCTTGAAAGGTTCCCCTGACTCGCGCAAGTCACCTTGCCGCTCTTGCACGTGGCCACCTGCCTGACACCTCTCTACCAAGCTACAAATCCATAGAGAGGAAGTAAACAATGATGCGTTCCAACCTGTTTACGAACCTCTTGACCTTCGTCCCGGTGCTGGGTAATCTAGCACTGGGATATCAGGTTCAGGTCAGCAACTCCTGATCTTTACGATCGCGTTGAGACGAACTGAGAACTTACATGATGTAGACCCCTCCGCTTGATACTGATTGGACCTACTCTGTGGGAACCAACCCTTGGCCTGAGTATCCACGTCCTCAGCTTCAGAGGTCCCAATGGCAAAACTTGAACGGCATCTGGAAGTGGAAGACGGGATCCTACGCAGGAGAACCTATACCGTCGAGTAACAGCTTTCAGCATGATATCCTAGTTCCGTCTTGCATTGAAAGTGCGCTTTCGGGCGTCATGCAACTCAACCAGACATATTCATGGTATTCGACTGAATTTAATGTTCCCCAGGGATACGCACAAAGGGGTCGACGTGTCTTGTTGAACTTCGAGGCTGTGGACCACGAGGCGACTGTCTACGTCAACGGTGATCTCGTCGGGACCCACACAGGCGGCTACTGGCATTTCAACTTCGATATCACGAGGCATCTTACTTCTAATGGCACCAACACTCTCCATGTCTTCGTATTCGACCCTACTGACATGCAAGGTAAAGTGAATGGATCATCTCTGCCAGACCCTAGTGCTTACCGATGGTCTCTACAGGTTACATGAATCCTGTTGGAAAGCAGACTCGCACGCCTTCACACATCTTTTATACGCCCTGTTCGGGTATCTGGCAGACAGTGAGTAACCCTTCATAATTTGAACCTTATCAATGGTGTCTCTGAAGAAGAGGACTATTTATATAGGAGTTTGGCACTGACTTCTATTCTTAAGGTATGGCTCGAGTCGGTCCCAGAAACATACATCAACCAACTGGATATTATTGCGGACATGTCTGGACAAGGTCAGTTTTAGGGAAATGACTTCGAGTATTCCTTGCTAATGCGTATACAGTAAATGTGACCGTTGGAACCCCCCACGGAAGCTCTGACTCGGTCAGCGTCTCTGTCATCGATAACAAAGGCAATGTAGTGGGTTCCGGAAGGGGCATTGCCAACAGGCCTTTCGATTTTGAAGTACAGTCTCCAGACTTGTGGTCTCCTGATTCGCCAACACTGTGCGTATATTCCCATCTTCTGACTTCCTAGTAAATTGATATCTAACAATCTTTGTAGTTACAACATTACTGTTCAATTAGGACAAGATATCGTGACGTCTTACACTGGCTTCAGAACCCTCTCCATTGGCGAGATTGATGGAGTGAGACGTCCGCTGCTTAACGGCGAATTCATCTTCCAATTTGGCACTCTTGATCAAGGGTTCTGGCCCGATGGTATCTATACCCCGCCCAACCGGGAAGCTATGGTATACGATCTACAGGTGTTGAAGGATTTGGGTCTCAACATGTTGCGAAAGCACATTAAAGTTGAAAATGCCCTCTTCTACCAGGCCTGCGATCAACTCGGATTGCTGCTTATTCAGGATATGCCATCCATGCCTCTACGAACACCCGATGCCGATCAGCAAGCTGATTGGGAACGTCAAATTGACATTCTCATCCAGCAGCATAAGAACTACCCTAGTATCTACACTTGGGTTATCTACAATGAGGGATGGGGCCAGATCACAGACACTGGCTACCCGGAGTTTAACATCACCGACCGTATCAGGGAGTTGGACCCCACAAGATTCATTGACGCTACAACTGGATGGCATGACCATGGTGCTGGTGACTGGCATGATAACCACCATTATGCTAACCCTCAATGCGGCACGCCTTTTTACTCTATTCAGTCTACTCCCTACGATAACCGACGAATTGCTATCCAAGGCGAGTTCGGTGGAATCGGCCACAACGTCTCTGCGGACCACTTATGGAAGGTGAACGATGCCTTCAACTCGATCAACCAGACTTATGAGATCAACCAGGATCTCGACTCTTACAACTACCGCGGTCATCTCCTATTGAGCGAGCTCCGTGAACAAATCGAGAGATATGCATGCTCGGGAGCTGTTTGGACGTGAGTTAACCCTTTCCTGTTCAATCTTATCTTCGAATCAGTGAAACATGACTAACACTTCCAAGTCAAACCACCGATGTCGAAGGAGAAGTCAACGGCTTCCTCACCTATGACCGCCGACTCCGACGCCCTGATAGGAACCAGTGGCGTTCGGATATCCAAGCTCTCTACGAGGCTGCTGCATCCAGGGGTGGCAAGGCCCCGAAGAGGAGAATGGCCTTATGAGTATAAAGGGCATAGATAATGTACATGCCATTTAGAGACATACTTCGTAGCACACGATTTTAATGATTTAATGAATATAATTCCAAGAGCAATCAATTAACTCGGGTCAATTCCTCCTCGTGCCTGGCATCTCAACTTGGGCAACGATATGATAAAGGGTACAATCGATCTAAAGGCACCTGCTTATATCATCAGGTATAAGTGACCTCCTATCGAGTAACTGACTCCTAAATAAACGGTCTTGCTTGTAGGATATCACGTGAAGACAATAAGGTTACACAGGTCAAGCAACCGCCAAGTTATACCCAGGTACCTAATAGATGTTAAACCCCCATGTTGGATTAGGTAAGGTCTTACCTAATATTGGTACGAACTACAAGCACAGGCAAAGAGTGATTTTAACGTCTTCTATATTTGGATGGTCATTAGCTTTAAGACACCTCTATTGTCTTTAGAACCAATATTACTATTTCGGGCTTTTGCTAGACACTCATAAATTCCGTTAACAGCGCAATTATGCCGAAGGAACAGACATCCTGCTGTAACCAGTCCCAACCCCTATCCATTTCATAACCTAGTTCCATCCCCTTTGACCTAACCCTGGATCCGATACAACGCCGTCCCTAATGCTGCTTAAATCTAGACAGCCTGACCATCTGTTTCGTCAACCCCGATGGTACCCCGACGCGATCATCTTATAGATTGGGTTCTTGATCCATGTGAACGACAGGAGGTAACATCGGATTGGTCGCCTCTAAGACACACCAACTAATGGCAGTAAGGTCTTCAGGCGTATAATGATCAAATGTCAAAAATACAGACGACAGAGATAGATGAACTAATAGTTGTTAGTATAGATAAGGTTTGTGATATAAATGAAACTTACCTGTAAGCCATCTTGGTACTTATTCCTTCCTCGGATCCACTCCTGATTCCTAAATAGCACCTTGGTCGCCTTCATACTGGACCACTTGATAGTTTTCTGTTCCATATGCCATAATAGCTCTCAGCTTCTGATACTTCGTCTAACGTAGTATCCAACAGCTAGTTCCATCACTCTTCGAAAGATTCCGGTAACCAGTCCCCTTTGCTGGGCTCTGGTCGCCGTAGATCCCAGTCTCGTGCCGCTCGGAGTAACCAAATAGGGCAAGCTTCGTCTTCTTCGTCATCTTCATCATAGTCTCTACGAGTGGAAATAATCCTGCCAAACGCTCGGACATGATGAAGCTCCCAAGGACGAGCCAGTGGTAACTGTGCAAGAAGTCCAAGAGACTCTATCTCCCTTAGAGAGTTTTCAGCTTCTTTAGACAGCTTGTCTCGTAAAGCCCGAGCCCGGAAAGCCCTGTACTCGTCCCCGAATATGATGGCGAGCTCTTGTACGGCGCAGATGAAGTTGTCATAAGTCCACATGTAACGCGCTGTATCGGAAGGGTTGAAATGGCAAATGGTGTTCCGGAGACGTGTAATATCGTCGAAGGCTGCCTCGAGTGTGTTTGAACTATATCGAGTCCCAGCGATTTCAACGCCCTGGCCACCGATTCTGAAGAAGAAACAGTGCTGCATCTCGGTCCGCCCCCATCTAACTTCCCGCGCTCCTTGTAGATCTTGAACAGCTCGGGGGTAATACTTCTTGGCTCCACTGAAACAACAAGAGTCAGTAAATACCTACTTATAAATGCCTATTTTTGTAAAAATGGGTTCGGGAGCTTCTATCATGTTTAGGAGGAGATAACTTATTGGTTATCTTGATAGGTAGGCAATGCTGGCCCTCAAGAGAGCCGAATAGTGAAAAGGGAACTCTCAGTGTTACTTACTAGAAGAAGATTTCCTGAGCAAGATGAAAAGCACGGTTCAAGTGGTCGATAAGAATATGACTTCGAATCGGAACGCTATAGAGGTGGGGTTTGACACGATCTCTAAGTCTCGACCTCTCCGAAAGTGACCGTTTCATGGCGTCTGCGGGAGATTCGTCCTTAGTTTGTGTGGACTCTTCTTCTCCCGTTGGCCAGGCATAATCATTGTTGCTCCAGTGATTCGACGACTCATTCAGGTAGATGCCGCTATCGCTTTGTGTGCTTTCTTCCTCTTCAATGCTGACTTTGAAGAACTTCTCGCGTTGTTTCTTTTCCGAAGAAGTAGTTGGCTGTCGATAACGGGCCCATTGATCGTCAGGATCTGGAATTTTCACCAACACGCCATCGTTGTATTCCTTGTGATGAGGCCAATCTTCTATGATTATCCGAGGCTCGGTCTCTACATTCTCCGATGACTGCTGTTGAGGAGCCTGAATGCTTCGACTGAGAGACGCTGCGGTAGGCCTAAGGAAGTTTTTGTCTAATGGGGCGCTTTTGATCGTAGGCTGAGACGTCTTCGGCAGGGGGATATTGTGCCTTCGTATGTGCGTCTTCAGCTGGAGGACTTCGGCTTCAAGCTCATGTTGACGTTGAATAAGCTCCTCGATCTTGAGCTTAGCTAATCCTAGCTCATAAGACGCTGAGTTAATTAACTTCGGCATTATGGCGAATGTGTGACTTTGATCGGATCCGTGGAAGACGTATGGAAAGTTGGGAAAGTGGGAAGAGGAGGGAGAGGAACAGAACAGGCTTCAGGGACGAAATACGAATCTCGTGCGAAATCTGCTGAAGATCTAATCGTACCTGATCTCTGAAGACTTGTAGAAGGGTAGGTTGTGTTAAATAAGAGACAGCAGGAGATCGAGATTGGAAATATTGCACCTACCCAAGTGGTGAGTGCATTGTATCCCCTAGATACCCCATAATCCTAGCCCTATTGTCCCTGGTCAATGCATTTGTCCCCGAATAAGGACATTGTCTTTATCGTGAATACTGTGTTGCCAAGAGAATACACAAAGGAGTTATCAAGTGACTCACGAGTTTACCTACTTCATAAGGAAGGTACGGGAGGTACAGGAGGTACGAGAGGTACCTGTACACAGTCCATTCTCATTTAGATCTTTATTTTTACGCACGATGAACAAAGTGTAGACAATGGATTGTCCAAGATCAAGAGACTGAAGAAGGCCCCCTTTTTTGGACTAGACTAACGCCGCGATAACCCCAATAACCACGCCCGACGACGCAATTGTAATTAGGAAAGATGTGTAATGAAGAAGGTCATAATATATATAATCTCCGTCTGGTGCAAGAAATGGCTAAAATCAATAGTTGGGACATATTGCTCTATTGCTCCAATCTCAACTATAAAATATATAAAATAGGAATATAAGGACAAAGGGAACAAGAGGAAGAATCCACACGGCCACCTATGGCTTGGGTTGAATGGGCAATTATATATGCCTCTTCGGATTGTTGGGTATTAAGGTGTGCAAGCCACCTGATTTATATAGGTAAGGTAACTAGGTAGGTATCTTGTAAATTGTTTGTAGCAAGACCTACGTCAGACTATTCAATTTTATTTGTCTACAGCGAGATTAAGTTCATGTAATAGCTTGCTACAAACATTATGAAGTCTTGTAATGTTTACCTAAGCTCCTGCCACTTCACTAATCGTTACTATGGGATACTTGAAATAGAATGACTCACATAAGACGCTCGTATAGTAGGATAAACGGCAAATCACAATTCTCCGTATCTTACTCTTGAAGAAGAAGAAAACGGAGAAACAAAGAAAAGGGGGGAAAAAGTATAGGAGTGGGAAGTAGTAAAAAATACCTGAGGTTTACTAGAGGTAGATAAAAGAATGGATGTTATCAGGGAGAATGTTAACATTGGTAGAACTAAATGGTAGCTAATTATTCAATAGGTATTCACTAGCAAGGTAATAACCTGTACTATCGGATTTATCTCGCTAAGCCTGCATCCACCCACGATACTTAACTAGCAACTGTTCCCTTATAACCGCTGGATGCCTTATGATCTACGTCCTCCTTCAGGATGAACGGTAATTCGTCCTGCGCAAAACTCTCCTTCCAACTCTTCTCCGCAGGCTTCCAGCCTAACTCCCGCAGTCTTACCGCGCGGCTACGGCTATTAGGGCCGAGGACTGCTTCCGTAAACTCTTGGAACAGGTCACCGTAATTCTCGGGTGGGATGGTGCGCGGAGTTGGGTCCGAGATGAGTCCGGCCTTATGGAGTTCGGTACCGATAACCGAGGCCACGTCCTTCCAGCTTGGTTCGTTGTCGCCAGTAGTCTCGATAAAGTAGTACGGGTTCTCTAGGATATCCGGGCTGCTTGCTGGTGTAGACTCTAGGTGGTGTAGCACCGTCAGGTACGCCCTCGCTAAGTCAACTACGTGGATGTTGCTCCAGACTGAAAGGCCAGCGCCCACGTGCCCTGCGTAGCCATGCTTGAGAGCATAACGTGTAAGTGCTGGGATCTGGATTGAGAGTCGTTGGTGATTCGGGTTGAAACCGTAAATCAGAGGCGGAATCATGATGGCAATCTTGGCCTTCTCCCCAAGCTGCTTCTTGACCTTTAAGATGGTAAGGTCGATTTGTCGGTGTGGCGCATTGTCGGGAACCGAGTCCACTTCGGAAGGGACATTGTCGTGGAACACCTTATCAGATTTATATTTACCTGCAGCGCCATCATCGAGAACGGAGGTTCCCGAAGTATGGATATAGATGGTACTGAGGCCCTTCTCGGCACGTTGCTTAACAGCGTCTAAGATGGCTTCCGCACTTGGAAGGTGGTCGGCAGTGGCAGTGTGAATAATAATGTCGTGAGATAGAGCGTGCTTTGTGATCAAGGCTTTATCGTCTAGATCACCAAGGACTATGTCAGTGGCGCCCGAGGCCTTGATTTGGTCTGCATGGGTTTGCCTCCTCACAAATCCCGTTACTGTATAATTCTCCTTGACTAAGTGATCGAGTACATTCCAGCCAATGAAGCCAGGTCCGACAATGAATACTTTCTTTCCCGAAGCCATTCTGCGTATTGAAAGTAGTTATTCGTCTTATAACTTATAACGCTTGGGTTGAATCCTGAGATGGCGATGTCAATTCGTCGAGTAATTATGTTGAGTGAGTGATCGAGTATTTCCTTATATTAAATCTAACGTAACTACGAGGTCTAAACTCCCTTCCTATTTTATGCTAGACGACTTACCGAATCTCCATTTATTGCGTTACCACTATGACGTTTCATTAGTGTCGTGACGTGCAAATTGAAACCTAAGTGATTATTACACTATCGTAACGTCTAGAAACGTCCTTGAACTTACTTGATTGGCTTCTCTTTCCGAGAAAGAGGGGGGGAAGTGTTCTAGAAAAAGACCCCCGAGCTTGATTTGTAATGAACCCCATTTTCTAACCTGCTAGTCCTACCTAGCTGCCTAGGTACGCCTATAACGTAGTAACTTGTTACACGATTGGAATAAAATTAGGATTGGAAAAGCAATTTAGCGGGCTCTCGCAGCGGCAATCTTATAGGTACCTAGTAAGTACCTACATACATGATATATCGACGCATCAACAGCATTTTTGTTCTTTACTATCACTCCGTAGAAGAAGCCTACTAGGTAGCCAAGCAATATAATACTAGTCATATACGAGACGAACCTACAGCTCTTTCGGAAAAAAAAAGACTTCTAAACACTCCTCGGGAGTTAAATCTAAGTATTGCTTAAGCTTGAGCTTGACTTGCGCATCACCGGCATTGGCGTGAGTTAATTATCTTGGCATGCAGCCCTGGAGATTCCCGAACTTGGCAGACATTACACAATAGACATGTCTTAGGTACTGAAGTCTTTTAACTATCTATCTAGGTATATACCCGGTGAAAGAAAATAAATAATCCTAGATATTGATATTAAGCTCGGGAGCATCTTACGATATCCCACGACCATCTTCGGCAAATGTTATGATATCCAGGCTTTACATAAAGTGAATACTTTCATCGTGCTTACCTAACATGTTCTTGCTTTGAATCTCGTTAGGCCTCTTATTAGCCGTCTCATATTTTCCCCTTTATCCTTCTATAATTGGCCGTCTAGTAGCTCGCCGTCCAAAATTGGGCTGACTGCCTAATTATATGGGGGCCAGGGGCAAGGGGCCGTGCGGCGCGGCGTAGCAGCGCTAAAGAAAAAGAACGATATATTTTCTTCTTCCTTGCTTACTTCATTTTTCCTTCCTCCTTACTCACGCAAATCTTTCCTTTCGTGGTCTTCCTTGAGAAAAGGGATTACCGTCCATTCGTTCCTCTTGATTTCAGTGCCGATCCCGATTATCGGATAGACCGTCCTTCTCCGAGTATTGTATAATATCACCACCGCGATCCCGATCCAAATCTAATATTTCTCCGGTCCTACTTATCTTGCCAAAATGATCGCCAGTAACTCAAAGACACCGTCAGTTCTCCTGGCCGCCTTCCTTGCAGGCCAGGCCGTAGCCAGAACTGACTTGTCTGGCTGTGTTTCATCGGCAACCGTCAAGTATGGTGGCGCCAGTCTCATTTGGTACGTTCCCGGGACGGGTGAGATCTGCGAGTTCCTAGACTGTGGCGGCGGCCGTGCACCGCCCAAGACCACTGTTCCGGGCTGCGCGGCCTACTCGGGTACCGCTACCTACTCACCGAGTTACTTACCGGGTTTTGGTGCTGCCGCAACCCCCAGCGAAACGGGTAGCTCTGCTGAAGCATCGGCCACTGGGGAGACATCCGTTGATCTCTCGATCAGCGCTTCAACGACCGAGTACTTTATCACGACTCCGCCGACAACTACTACCCTGGTAACGAGCGCCACCGGTAGCGCTGATAGCAGTGTTAGCAGCAACGCCAATGCCAGCGCCAGCACCGGCTCTGCCTCTAGCACCGGCTCTAGCTCTGGGTCCAGTTCCAATTCTAGCTCCAATTCCAGCTCCGGCTCCAACAGCGAATCTTCCTCCCCAACTGGTAGCTCGTCGTCCGGAGGCTCACAGGCGGCCCAGTCCTCTAGCGTGTCTCTGGGTGCAGCAGCCATGCCAACAGCAGTTGCTAAGGGGGTCATGGGTGTAGCTGTTGGTCTTGTAGCAGGCGTCGCTATGCTCTGAGAATGTGTCTTGATGGGGGATATCTGTCGTTGTACTGTGTAAGCGTGGTTAGAAATACACTTAATACTCTTGATAATTGGATATTAATAAACACCAATTATTAAAAACCCAAGGTCCTAACTGGATGGTTACTACATGCGGACCCCTGAGCGAGAACAAGGGACATATTTTAAAAATGGTGTTGAGGGTAATGATACTAATAAGTATGACGATGGCTTCCGGTGTCGAGTGGTGATCCAGGGTGCTATATTGATCATGGTCACAGGGACTGGTGTTGGTTTGGGTGAGAAGTGGTGCTGTACAGATAAAGACGATCGGGACTGTCCTAATGAGAAGGTTTGGGCACCCCAGTACAGCGTGGACATGCTACATGCACCCACCGTGGACTAAGGTTGGACGACCAGGTAACGCATATAAGACCAAACAACATATCATCTTCCAACATACGAAAGGGTGTCCTGGTCAAGTCGAATAGTGCGAAACAGCGGTGCTAATGTGACCACCACTAGGCTCTCACAATAATACCGCGCCGCGATGCTGCGCGGCAACAAGACGACTACGAAGGGTGTGGGTTCAATTCCACCCCAGAGCAACAACTCACGAATTTTCAACAGCAGGAACGACAGCATAATGAAAATGACAATATAGCACTAACATAACAACAATACATCGACGACAACACCGACGACAACACCGACGACAACATCGACGACAATATAACGACGATGGCAATAACAACAGTAAGTACCCCCGCCCCTGAGTTGACCAGGACACCCAATTCAGAAACTTTTTTTTCCCTCTTCTGCGCCTTACTGTTTTCCTTTTCTGTCAGTTTCGACCCCCCTTACCCCTGAATGTACACATCATGCCTCATCCATTATTTCTCTTCAACTGGAGCTCATATTTATTTAGTTTTGGCGATTACATCTAGGGAGATTATATCTTCGTACCCTCATCACCACACCATACATTAGACTTGAAGCCATATTGACCTGCTGATGTCCAAAGTTTCGTGTTCTATGAGGTTTCTGTAAGCCTTACATCCCACAAGAAGACGATCCTCTATATTATCTATTCATCAATTCAACCCCTTACACACCCAGGTACTCGTTGCAAATATGATCACCAGTAGTCACATCAATGGAACAGGATAATCTCGTTCGGAACACTTAAGTTTCATTCTAATATAGTACAACGAACCGTAACATGCACTTATAACGCCAACCGAATCCAACCAAGTCGAGTCAAATCAGTCTAATGCCATCCACACAGCCCCTATAATCGCAACACCAAGCATAACCGCCGTCACTATCCCAGCACCCGCCCGATCCCCCGTCGTAACAGGCGCAAACTCCTGCAGCGACGGGGAATTTGCCCCAGCATTCGGATCGCTCACGCTCGTCCCACCAGTATTACTCGTCACAGGCGCCTTAGCGTCATCAATCAGCAAACTGCACAGCGCGCCCAGCACATTCATCTCCTGGCCAGCTCCCGTCTTACCGTCGTACACGCCAGTCGTCCAGTGGAAGCCGCACAGGCGACCATTAGGCCCGCCCGTGCACTGCTTGACGGCGGCGGCGGCAGACGACCGCAGAAGCCTCATGATACGGTCCTTGGCGAAGGGCGCGACTTGCGTGGCGACGGCGAGCCAGCGGTGCACGTACCCCTTGAAACTCAGCATGTCGGTGGAGCAGAAACCGCCTTCGCAGCTGGGCTCGTAGAGGGTGCCGTTTACGAAGAAGACGCGCTCCATACCGTCAATGAGGCCTGTGATGCGGTCTTCCCAGTCTTTGCTTTGGTTCGTCTGTTTTTTGCGTGTGTTTGTTAGCTCTTGAAGCTACTGTGTTCTTTTTCTTGAGCGTTTTGGTGTAGGGGTTGAGGAGGGGAACGGAAGGGGTACTTACGTAGTCGTACATGTACGCAGCGCCCGTCAGCAAAATGGCTGCGTTATACGAGTATTGCTGGCGGTTAGTATCTGTACAGTTGTAAGGGACGTGACCGCCGTCGAAAACATTCCAATCGTCGTCGATATATTTCACGTCCATGATCCAATCCCACGTCTCGGTAGCCCATTGCGCATATGTGTCGTTCTGCGTATACCTGGCAAGGCGAGCTCCTATGTTGAAGAAGCACCCGTTCGCAATTGCTGTTCGCTAGCATTAGTAGGATTTCTACTAGATATTTTACTGTATCATCGTTTCCTTTTCCCGTGCGTCCTTTCGTCATAGATCCTAGGTAAGGAAAGGGGATCTCACTGTTCTTATAATCGTACCCCCTGTTACTCGGAAAGATCTGCCATCTCAGACCTCCCCCACATGTGTCATCGCGGCGATCCGGAGAAGCCTGCTCGTTCCAAACGGCTTGGCCAGCGGGAGCCACTGCGGCTCGCCCTCCGGTGGGTCGCGGAAGTTGACTTCGGCCGCCAGCATGGCCGACATGCCCCAGAAAGACTGGTCGTCGTTTCCAAGCGATAGTGTCCAGTTGCGCGGCGCATAGTCGCGGTTCTCGCCTACCTGGAACAGCATCGCATCATACGTCACGTCGTTGTACGTCTCGTCGCCCGTGTAATGCCAGTAGTCTATCATAGTTCCCCAGAGTGCGCCTCCTTGCCACCTGATTACGGTTTATGGTTAGTATCGTCTTGCTCCTTATTTTCTCCAAGGGCAAGAAGAAAAGGGTGCGAACCAGTAGTAGTCGCCGTCTGGCGGCGGTCCCGGCAGGATACCTGGTACATGACCAGTCTCGTTACCATCATAGTAGCTCATTAAGTCGAAGGCTACTTGCTTTGCCGCAGCTATGATAGATTCTGAAAAGCTTTTGGTGTTAGAAACGTATCATAGATATTAGGAGCTATTTTTAAAGAGTCCGTTTATGTAGAAGACCGAAAATGACATACCTCGTGAATCTAGATCAACCTCTAGTGCTCCTAGAACAGCCGCCGGAGCGAGCCATAGTATTTGCAGACTCTTAGCAGAAAACATGTCTGCGCCTCAAGTGTAAGAACGTTATTCTAGAGTCGGCCGTCCCGCGAAGCACATCTCTTGACTAAAGAACTTAAGTTACGTAGTTACGGTAACAATGAAGGTATCATTATACATCTACGAATGTAATACGACTGAGTTGTATTGTATATCGGAGACTGACTCCGACAGTTTTTGGGGATTTAAACTTGCGCGGCCTATTTTCGCGATGCCAATACTTGCTGAGTAAAGGATCATGGTGCGAGGACGAGGGTGCAAACACCAGCCCATTGGGTCCACTAGAAGCCATTGACAGCCTATAACCGCAATTACTAGCAGGACTGCCAAGCGTAGGAGTATAAAAAGAGGCTCACAGCAGTACGGATTATTGAAGACCAGTTGGGTTCCATTGTGGATGTTCCGGACAAAACGGGGGTTGTCAGCGTCCAATGAATCCGCTGATCTGCGCTATATAGCTTCTAACATACTAATAACGCTATGTGTTAGTGATCTCGGGATCGTATAAACTGCAGATCTCGTGTATGAGTGGTCTAATTGGGTTATTAGCGAGTATTCTCATCTCAGCATTTGGTTGAGGCTGTGCAGTGTCAGCGCAGAAAAAACCGTTGCCTAATGCGAGGATACTTTGTAGGGCTAACTTGTACCCTGTAGCTTTATGTTCGACCGATCAAAAGATCTCGTAATAATCAAATGACTTGTTTCACTGGTACGAATGAGGATGGTGGTTCTGATGGGGCTTGAATGCACTGCCTCAATTCTTCATTTCGGCCTAAGCCATTGGCAGTTCGCCCAGCTCCTTGCAATTTTGCCGGAAGCCGAAGTGGCATTGAGGAAGACGAGTATTATAAAATATGCACCTTGGCTACGATATCATATCATATGAGTCGTGATTTTTCGTTCTCGCATTGATCCATGTTACGTAAGATCACGGCCTTGATCACCTGCATGATACGCTCCTAAGCCGTGGGAAACATGAGAGGGTCAGTGACATCCCATCGAGGCGGTTACCAGGAATTAGGTATTACCCCTGATGTATAAAATATTGTCTTAATATCCCCGACCGATTCCGTTGCATACGGCGCCCGGTTCGTTGTCCGGATCCTCCTCCGGCAACTCCGAGCCCAACACTATGGGGTCAATCCAACTTCGACCGAGCCCTCCGCCCTTTTCCCTAGTAGACTCGTGTTGTTCAAGTTGAAAATTGTCTTCAATCGAGTTCACAGGCGCGAAGTCAAAAATACGGTAATCGGCATTGAAGTACCAGTAACCAGAAACGGCTAACCGCAAGAAAGCGGAGTGAGAGACAACAATGACAACCTTCTCCGGGCGTGCGTAGAGGCTTTTCAAGGCTGACTGGGCCCTGTTGAGAATGGCTGCTTTGGTGAAGTGGTATTTGCTAGCCGCTGGTGATGTCTTATCCGGAAACACAGGATCGACTCTTGAGAAGTCAACCATGGGAAACTCTTGTGAGAGCTTGTCAACAGGGCTGCCTGTGTCACACGGTTTTACCGAATTTTCTAGCGAGACATTTTAGAAAGTGTGGCTCTTCGATACACAATTGAAAGAGCTCGAACGTAACATTATTGGGACGTAAAACCTACCTTGCCAGGCCGCATCAGCTTCGATTTTGACGCCCTTCTCTATGAGCCAGTCGACAGATCGTAGCGCCGTTTGTATTGTCCTACGTAAGGGAGATACTATTATTGCTTCAGCCTGCTGAGCCAATGGATTTTCCATCAGGCTCTTCCGCAGGTCTGCACATTGCTCGTGTCCCTCCTCAGTTAGGTCTGGATCATGTATCATAAAATTTTCTGGACGAGATTAGAACTAGGACTCCAAAGTTTACAGTCTAGAGTAACATCATAGAAAACTAACTCTCAGCATTATGAAGAGCTTGGGCATGGCGAACGAGTATAACCGTCGGAGGCATTTTGAAAGAAAGAGTAGATATATGTCTAAATGAGATCTATATTGTGTTTAATTTCTATGAAGATGAGTCTGATATAGTAAGAAAAGATCTATGAATTTATGAACACATAGAAGTGACAGATGAGGTCTTTATACCAAAAGAAAAATAAATACAATGAAGGAAAAAGTCTTAGACGGATGACCAGAAGGCCAAATGAAGCGGCAAGTTGCTTACTGTTGGGCGAACTTGAAGGTGAAATTGAAGCTAAAAAATGGCCGATATCTATTGACGGGTTATGTACTCGTAGTACAGTAGGTATTTACGTACCTGGATATAAACAGTGCGTCATACAGTAAAGATGTGCGACTATTTGAAAGCATTGAAAGTGCGATTTTGAACTGCGCACTGTCCAAGGAAGCTTCGACGTTGCAGCCAAGCCAATTGAAGCTCACCCTTCTAAACTTAAAGAGCTTCATTGTACTGTTTGCGTCTTCTCACCTCACGATCCGCCTACATCAAATTATAGAAACCTCCATGCATAATGACCAGCATAGATGAACTCTTCAAGGTCAGTCGGAATATTGCGCCTCAATTGTGGTTTTTCCACATTCGACTAACTATGAATTATAGGCCTCCGGCGTTGGTAGCAAGCGCAAACTAGAGCCTCTAAGGGATCCTAGTATGCCTTACCCTGTTCCCTACCATTGTCAGCCTTGCTAACCAACACGCGTCGAACTACAGACGAAATCTACAAATCTCCTCGTCTAAATTCTAACGGCAAGAGCAGTCGGCACGCGCGCGTCGAAGATGAGGTTGCAAACGATGATGATGTAGAAGCAGGTCCTGCGCCTCCTCCAGAAGACGACGAGAATGCCGACTACGGTCCAGACCTTCCGCCCGATGATGACGAAGAAGGCCGATTTTACGGCGGTGGCATAACAGCCCAGGAGAACGAAGTGCTAGACTATGTCGACGATCCGGACCCCAGCGCGGATGCAGCCCCGGAAAAATTCGATAGCGCGTGGTTGCGGCGCACCGTCATCAACTTCGAGAAACGCATAAATAAGAACGCCGAGCTACGTGCCAAGTTCGAGGACGAGCCCCAGAAGTTTATTTCGAGCGAAGCGGACCTCGATGCCGACATAAAGGCTCTGTCAATACTGTCTGAGCACCCGGAACTATACCCGGAGTTTGCAAAACTGGGAAGTGTTGCTAGCTTGGTTGGATTATTGGCGCATGAAAATACGGATATTGCGATTGATGCCATAGAGATTATCAACGAGTTGACAGACGAGGATGTCGCCGCCGATGATGATCAATGGAACGCGCTCGTCGATGCCCTCTTGGAGGCTGATCTACTAGGATTGCTCGTGTCGAATTTCGAGAGGCTGGACGAAGAGCAGGAAGTCGATCGAAGCGGCGTTTACTACGCGCTGAGCATCGTGGAGAACCTATGTAGCGGTCGAACAACCACGGCAGAACAAGTCGCGGAAAATGACAAGCTCCTAAATTGGCTATTGCGGCGAATACAAGCTAAGGAGAAAACCGTTAGTCAGAACAAGCAGTACGCAGCAGAGGTCCTAGCCATATTAGTACAGACGTCATCCAAGAACAGGAGAAAACTGGCTAGCCTAGATGCTACGGATATTATGCTGCAACTTGTAGCATCGTATCGAAAACGCGACCCTGAAAAAGGGGGTGAAGAGGAAGAGTATATGGAGAACTTATTCGAAGCTCTGACTTGCATCGTGGACGAGCCAAAGGGAAAGTACAAGTTCGTGGAAGCCGAGGGCGTCGAGCTATGTCTAATCATGTTGAAGGAGGGCAAGATGAGCAAGCCCGCCGCGCTCCGACTTCTAGATCATGCCGTAGGGGGTGCGGGCCAAGCAGGAACGGAAGTATGCCAAAGGGTAGTAGAGGCCGGTGGGTTGAAGAACATCTTCACGCTGTTCATGAAGAAGAACAACGACAGCCAGACTACAGAACATCTGATTGGCATATTCGGGTCCATGTTACGATTATTACCTGCCGACTCAGCAGAACGTATCCGAACCCTGGCCAAGTTCGTTGAGAAGGATTATGAAAAAACACAAAAGCTAGTTAAGCTGAGAAGAGAGTATGCTACGCGTCTTAGCTCAGTAGACGAGGCGATCCGCGCAGAGCAGAGCGCAATGAATGCCGAGGAAAAGGAGGAGATGGCGGACGAGTGGTTTTCGAGACGTCTTGACGCCGGTCTGTTCTGTCTGCAGACGCTAGACGTAGTGCTGGCGTGGTTGGTGGCTGAAGATGATGGTGCAAAGAAGATTATACAGAAGCTACTTGCTGATCGCGATGAGACATTAGGAGTTATTAAGGAGACGATACAGGAGCAGATTGATGGGATCGACGTTGAAGACGCAGATGGTAAAGATACCAAGGAGATGCTCACGACACTAGTGGAATTCCTGCAATAATAATCTTAAGAGCAAGACGGTAGCATGTAATAGGAATCAAATCATAAATAATGCATATCATGTCGGCTTTTTAGCGCGACATCCCTCGGATCTCTTCTATAAACAGACAAACAAGCAAGCCTCTTGCAGCCAGTGACACCGACCTTTGTAAATTCGATGTTTCCTCCTTCGAAGCACCTGACCTTATAATATTGCGCACCACAACCAGAGCTTCCTAGCATAGACATTTACTGTGACATAGCTAGCATGCTAATCTCTCCTTAAACAGCGGCTTTAAAAGGAACCCCTTTCTCTCCATGCTAAACAATACCAGTTTACGACCTCTCTGGAGGCACGGGCTTCACTTCGAAGACGGCCTTCAACAGTTCCTCGACGACCTTATCCTGGTTCTTCTTGCCGGCAGCCTGTATCTCCTTGATCTTGGCATCGGCCTCCTTGTTGGCTTCCTCCTCGGCTTGCTTATTGCCTTGCGTGTGCTACGTAGACCCATATAAGTTAGCGTATGGATAAAGTTGTTGCAGATTTGTTGGGTCGTGAAATAACGATGTAGGCTTACCTCCGCCTCGAACTTCTTGAACTCTTCGTCCTTCGCTTTGCGGTAGGCTTCTATTTCCTTCTTGGCCTCATCTCGAGCCTCCCGTACTCTCTTGGTTCGGTCTGGAAAATAGTGGATTAGTTTTCATTACCAACTCGAAAGGCCGTTGTATTTTAAGTTGATGAGGGGAATATGTTACGAACATTCTCGGGCTTTTTGGACTATTTTGGAAGCTTCCCTCTCGGCCTACGAGCTAACCGTTAGTTGGACCTGCTATACAAACACTCCATTACGTTGCCGTGATATTTTTGCGAGCGAGGTAGTTTCGTACATCGAGTAGGGTCTGGATGCCTGCCGAGTTCTGGGCTGACTATATTCGAGGGAAGCATGGTTAGCCGGCTGCACTTCTATCTTCAAATAGAGTTGTAGAGTTTGATATGTTTCGCATACCATCCTGCAGTACTGCGGTCTGATTTATGTGCAGTTTGGTTTATATGAAGAGAGATGCGAGTGATTGCTAGGTTGGGGCGGCTAAGGTATGGTGTTGTAACAAAGAGCAATCGTGATAGGTCACGAGATCTATAAGAGGTTACGGAGGCTGGCGTAGCTTGGGGATCAATCAATCACCACTGACGAAGGTCACAGGCTGGGGTTTAGTGGAACCCACCTGAAGCTCTGAGGTCCCGCCCTGTCCCAAGCTCACCGGACCTGGGAAAAACAGCAATGCCGTCTTCTCAATTGACCGTTATCGATAATTATAGTAGCGCGTTGGAGGACCCCACGTCATTTTGGAGAAGCTTCAATTTTATGGTTCGCTTTAATTCAAGCTTCAAGCTTCATCATACGACTGGAGCTTCGAAAACCGACGAGTCTATGCAGAACTGGCAGATACACATAAAAGGAGAAATGGCCTTATAGCAGGGATCAAATTCAGCCAAGATTTCCATTATTATTATTACGCTCAGGAAACATGTCGCGAGCATCGAAGCTCACTCTAGCGGGAACCTCGCTCTTCGCTGTTGGTACAGTCATCATAGTGCACTTTCAGCAAAAAATGGAAAAAGAGGTATGGACGATGACGCTCGAGATCTATATTGCCCAACGTAGGACTTATCAAGGTTTTTCTAGGCGATGCATCAAGGTGTTATACGCGACATGGAACAACAGAGAATTAAGAAAGAGCGTCAACTCGACTTTGAAATGCAGAAGGCATTAGAGGAGGAATATAAGAAAGGCCAGACCGTCCGAGACAGCACAGCAGAAATGCAAGCCAAACAACTACCAGATCGGTAGTGTTTCGCATACCCTCTATCTTGGTCTATTTCCACTTCAACCTTTCATCGGGCAACTATACGATCCTTCGAGTCGAATCTAGCTGTCTATCACTTAACTTGGAGCATATCGTCTTGAGAAATAATTGGATTATCTCTAGCTCTAGGTGCGTGACGACTTGGTTACTCTAAGGGACTGAATAAGCTGTGATGAGTAGCGCGGCCGCAGCTTGGTGGCGTCCCTGACTAACAAGCCTAGCCGATAGCGATGGTTAAGGAGAAACATTATTGGTGTTACAACTCTCCTCTCTTCCGATTAAAAAGCATTTTTACCTCAGGGTTCTACTGGGGCGACTCACCGGCTGTTCTAACAGAGTTTTTAATGGGTGATAATGTACTTTTATGGTGAATATCAGCGAAATGATTGCCAGTTCTGTATTCTATAACAATTTATTCGGCAGCATCGGATCAGATCTGCTCTTCGGACCTTCTTGGTATATGGTATCTATGTACCTCATATAGTGTTTTCTGCATGTTTGTAACAAACCTATGTAGTGCCTTCCCTTTCTATTCAAGTACCTATTCATATTGTAATACCCTTCAAACTGGTGGATGGTGGGTGCTATAGGCCAGGTATGGTAAGAGCGAATGGCCTGGACTGGTACATATAAGAGGTATGATACGATGTTGAACTTCACCGGCCCCGCATCGTCAGCAATCCGAACCATGTTCCAGGGCTGTTCATAATTCCGGTCGAACCCCTGAAAGGTACCATACGAGAGATGCTCGACCATATATCATTTCCACCCCGGACCAGGTGATGATAATCCGCCAACGCGCCAATAAACATAATTTCTTAAAATTTATAATATTTGGGCTTACTTATATCATATTTTATAATAAAGTTATTATAAAGATATATAAATAATTTTAATATTATTAAATATATATAAATAAGGTTTATATTTTTTAAAAAAGTTAATTAAAGCGATTTTAATAATATAAATTTTATTTTAATATATTATTTTTTAAGCGTAAAAATTAAATAAAAAGTTAAATAATAATTAAAGCTTTATAATTAATTATAGGTAATATATAATATTAACTATTAAGTAATTATTTATTAAATAATAATTATTTTTTTATAAATTAAATTTTTAAAGGTAATATTTATAATAATAGTAATATATTTAAATAATTATATAAAGTTATAAATAAATTTAATATTTTATTTCTTTTATTTAACTTATAAGGATAAAAAGTTAAGTTAAAATATTATTAAGTATTTTAAATAAAGTATTAAAGTTATATTATTAGTTTTTAATAAATTATATTTTATTATTAATAATTAAATAAAGTTTATTTAACTTTATAATTATTAAAAATGGTTTAATTAGCTTTTTACGCTTATTAATATTTATAAAGGTTAAAATAATAATTATATTTTAATAAATATTATTATAATTAATACTTAATATATTAGTTTTATAAGAATATTTACTTTTATTATTATTATAATAATATTTAACATAAGTATTATTTAAATAATTTAATATAATAATATAATATTAAAATATGCCTTTATTTATTTTATAACTTTTATAAATATATTTTAAAGCTAAAATAATATTAATTATTATTATATATATAGCTATAATATATTAAAAAGATTTTTATAATTAAAAAAAGTTAATAAAAAGTTACCTTTATAGTTAAAAATAAGTAAGGGTATAAGTTTAATTTCCTAATAATAATATACTTAATATTAATACCACTTTTTTAATAAAAAAGTTTATTTAATTTTAAATTATAATTTTTATTAATATTTCTTTTTAAATATATATATATATATATATATATATATATATATATAATAAAAGTACTTATATATTTAAATTATTAATTATTAAAGTAACAATATTATTAACATATATTTTTTTAACCTTAACTAAGACTTAACTTATATATTTAATAAGATTCACATTATTTATTATTATATTTAACTTATTTTTAACTTTTTTATAAAAAGAAATATTAATAAATAATTAAAATTTAATTAGGAAGTAATCCTTTCTAATTAAATTTTAATTAAAGGTTTTTATTTAATTTTAATTAAGGCCTAAGTTATTATTCATAGTTTTAAAAATTATTAGGTTAATATTAAAAAGGTTAAAAGCTTTATTATTTTATTTAATAAAATTAATTTTTTACTTTTAAAATATAATGTTAAAAATAACTCCTTAATTAGTACTAAGCTTAATTTGGTTTAACCTTTTTAAATAAGTTATATAAGGCTTTAATATAATAAGTCTTTTAAAAATTAAACCTATAATAAATATTAATTAGTAAATAGGAATAAATAATAAGTATTAATAAACAAATAAACATTATATAAGAGTAAAGTTTAAAAAAGGGATATATATATTTTAAAAGCAAATATTAATATATATTTTAATATTTAATTAATTTCGTAAATATAAATATAATTATTATTAATTCTTTAAACATTATATAAGTATTTATTTAATATAACGTATATATTATTTTTAAGGATAATTAAAATTAATAAAATAATGGATTATATATAAATATATATTAAGATATAATTAATTATTAAATGTTAATATAAAATTAAAAAATATTTTATTAAATATAAGATATTATATTTCCTAGTTATAACTTAAATAAAGGGTTTATAAATTAAATAACTTTATTATTATTAATAAATAAATATAACATATAAATATTAAGTAAAGTAAATAAACAAATATAAAAATATAAATTTAATATACTTATATAAGGTATATATTAATTAATAGTAATAAAAATTAAAAAGAAAAAAGTGGTAATAGGAAATGCATTTTGCTTAATTTATAGTATTAAATTTATATATATACCTTAATTATTACCTAAATAAATACTTAATATTTTATTATTATTTAAATTATTAATAATTAATATTTTAATATTTATGTTATTCTTTTTTTTTATATATTTAATCCTTTTTTTTTCTTAGTTTAGGTTTTTTAAGGGCTTATTAAACCCTTTATAATATTATATCCTTATTTATTTATTATATATTATTTATCTTTAGCTATTTTTAAAAATAAGTTACCTTTAAAGTTAAACTATCCTTAAAAATAAGTTGCCTTTAAATTTAAGTTATTTTTAAAAATAAGTTATACTTAAAAATAAGCCATCTTTAAAATTAAGCCACTTTTAAAATTAAACCACTTTTAAAGTTAAGCCATTCTTAAAGTTAAGCCATTTTTAAAAACAAGTTATTTTTAAAAATAAGCTATCCTTAAAAATAAGTTATTTTTAAAAATAAGCTATCTTTAAAAATAAGCTATCCTTAAAAATAAGTTATTTTTAAAATTAAGCCATCTTTAAAATTAAGCCATCCTTAAAAATAAGTTACCTTTAAATTTAAATTACCCTTATATTATTAATAAAAATAATTTTATATCTTTTTTAAAATATATATTTTATACCTATACCTTTTACCTAATAAAATATTTATAAAAAATATATAAAATATAAATATAAGAATATAAATAATTAATATGTTAAATAAAGATTTATAACTTTTTATTATAATTATTATTTTTATTAATATTAAGGTATATTATTTTTTAAAATTTAAAAATAAGATAATACTTTTTTTATTTTTTCTAAAAATTATTTATTTCTTTTTTTTATATTATCTTTTATAATAATATATTACTTATACAATTAACTATGTTTCTAAGCAACCTTTATAAGCAATAAAAAAAACCTTTTTTATCCTTAATCATATTTTTTAATAAAAAGCTAAACTTACCAACAATTATTTCTTTAACTTAAATATAAAAAAGTTAATATAATTTTAATTAATAATTTTTTAAAATTATTTAAGTATATTTTTTTCTATTAGTTATAAATTTATCTTTCTATTTTTTATAAGAAAATATTAAGGAATTTATAAGCCAAAGAAAATATAAAGTTATAATAAAAATATATTTTAATTACATTTTTAAATAATATTAATTTATTTATTTATATTCTAATGAATAAGGATTTTTTAAAATTTAAAGTAATAAATAAAGCTTTATTAAACCTTATGTATAAATTTGAAATTAATTTTATCTAATATTAATATATCTTTTTTAATATATATTTAATAATATTTTAAAAATATTAGGCTAGGAATTAAAGATTATATTATTAAATAAATAAATATCTTTAAAATTATAATTATATTAATATTAAATATTAAGATAATAATAATGAGATAGTAGTTTATTTTAAACATTTTAATTAATGATGTTAATATTTATATAAAACTTTTATATCTTATATTAAAACAAGTATAGTAGTGTTATTAAATACTTATTTTAATTAATTATTTATTATAATTATTTAATAAGCTTATAGAATATAAGAAAAAAAAAGTTTATTTATATATTTATATTTAACCTTAAAATTTATTTATAAATATTAAATCTTTTAATAATATTTAACCCTAAGTATTAAAATAAAAGGAAAGGAAAAGGATAATTAATACTTATACCTTTGCCTAATTTATTAATTATAAAGAATTTTTTATATACCAAATCTTTTAATAATATCTAAGAATATTAGTTATTAAAATAAGGGAAAATAATTAATGCTTATATTTTTATTTAAATTATTAATTATAAGATTTTCTATTTTTATTAATATATTATATAAGATTAATTGGTATAATTAAATATAGTGTTTAAGTTATGTTTAATAAATTTGAAAATAGGGATAAATAATGTTTTAAAAGCCTTTAAATTAATACTTATATTTATATGATTATTTATATTATTAATAATAAATATAAATAAGTTTAATAAAGATTTTTTTTAGCTTTTTAAATTTAAGTTAGTAAAAATATAAAAGTAAATAAATATATAAGATAATAACCTTTATTTACACTTCCTATTATAAGAATTAACTAAATTATAGTAATAAATATATTTTAACATATATTTAACATTATTATCTTTAAATTTATTATTATTAGTAATATTATATAAGCTTATATACTCTTTTAACTAATTATAAAGTTTATTTATAAACTTTTAATATTTTAAATTAATATTATATTTAATATTTTATTATTAATTATTTATATCTTTACTTATAGTTTTATTTATATCCTTATATATATTTTTATAAAGGTTATTATAAAATGGTAAAGTATTATTTAATTTAAAATGTTTGGTATTTTTTTTAAATTTAATTATATTATGATTTATTTATAATAACCTTATTTCTTTGGTTAATATTTCTTTTCTTTTATTTTTTATATTATTATTTATGTTAATAATAATATAAGTAAAGAATATATTATTATTAAAGTTAAAAATAAGTAGGTATATATATAATGGTAAAAAGAAACTAGGCAAAATAACTAAAGATAAATTTATAAGGGATTTTATAAAGTATATTAAATTTATAATTTTAATAATACTATATTAATTTAAAAACATAGATTTTATTTTTTATTAGCGATATTAAAATAAAGATAAATAAGTTATAATAATTAATCTTTGGTATAAATTTGGAGAATGAAATAAGTATATTTGTATTATAAAGTTTATAAATATTTTTTTGTAAAAAAATATAATTATAATACCTTATAAAAAGGTTTAACTTTAAATATTTTATAAAATAACATATTTACTTATTAGCTTAACACATAACCACGTTAGGAATTATTTTAATTAAATTATAATAGTTAATCTTTTTAATGAAAATATATTTATATAATAACTAAAAATATATAAAGTTTTAATTTAGAAGTTTTATTTATAATTTAAATATTTTTTGGGGGAATATTTAATCTTTAAAGTTTATAATAATAGGATATTTATATTTTGTATTATTTATTACAATAATTATTATTAAATAAAGATAAGAATAAAGATATATATATTTATGTTTATAAGAAAAAACTAATATATAAAAATATAGCTTTTATAAAAGGATATTATTTATTTAAAAAATATTATTTAAAGGTATTTTAAGAGGTTTAGTAAATGTAGGATTTTTATTTTTAAATAAATAAGGGTTATTATATTTTTTATCCTTTTTATTATTTAGTTAGTAATCCTTATTAAAAAGGTGAAATAAGTAGTTTTTATTATTATATTAATAATTTCTAGTAATAATATAAAAAGTATAATATATTAATAAATATTAGATATTATTATTAGGTTTTATAATTATAAAAATGGCTAGGGTAAGATTATTAAATAAGATTAAATAATATATATTAAGTTATAAGGTATTAATTTATAGGAATTTTATAATAAGTAGTTTTCCTTTATATATATTTATTAAAATTTAGGATAAAATTAAATGGGTGGCTTAGCTTAGGTAAATAATTTTAATTAAATTTGGAGGGTTGTTTAAAAGTTAAATTAAACCATTAAATAAAAATTTTATGGGTTAGTTATTAAAGGTTATAATGTATTAACTTTTTATATATGCTAAATTAATAAGTGATTAAATATAAGAAAATTAGTAAATAAAAGAAAAGAAATACCTTAAAAGGTGTATATAATATATTAAAAAAGAAAGGAATTAGGATAAAAAAAGATAGTGTTTCTTTTTATAATAATATTAATAATAAGTGATAAGTGATAAGGCGATAAAGGAATAGGGAAGTTAAAAGGAATAATGGAATTAAAATTTAAGGGGAAATAGTGAAATTATTAATAAAAAAAGGTAAGAAATAGCTAATAAAAATTATCACAATTATATTAATAAGTGGTTTAATAATTTAAAGGTTTAAAAAGTAAAATTGTGCCTTAATTAAATTATTTTTAATAATTAATTTACTTTTTCTTATTATTAAGTATAATATTTATGTTAATATTATTTAAGGCTAATTATATTATATATTTTAAAAGGTTAAATATTTAATTAAAATTGGTAATAATATTATCTTTATATTAGTATTAAATATATAATATAGAATAAGATAGTATTATTAAAAACAATTTGTTATAAAGATTAAAATAATATATCTTTTATAGTTTATTAAAGTATTAAATATTATTAATATATAAGTTATTTATAATATTTTATATTATACTAGCTTATATAATATTAATATTTTATTCTTTATAAGGTTATATTTACACATATAACTAAGTTTAAAATAATTATATAATTAATTTAATAAATTATATTATAACTAAAAAAAGTACTTATATATAAACCTTATTTAAATATATTAATCTTATTTTTAGTTTTTAATATAATACCTTTTTTAAATATAAAATAATAAAAGATTAATTATATTTATCATATATAAAGTCTTAGTTTTTTAATAATTATTTTTTCATATTAATTAATTAAGGTTTAATTATATTAAATAATTAAGGCTTTTAATTTATCTTATATTAATTATATTAAAAGGAATAAAAGTTACTAGTTTACAATATATACATATAAGTGTTAAAGTTTTAGTTTTATATTTGTATATTATATTTAATATATAAAATCCTTTTATTTTTATTATTCCATTATAAATTATTATATATTAAGTTTAATATATAATATATTTAAATATATTAATTATATAACTAGGTTAATTAATTATATAAGCTATATAAATATAAGATTTAATATATATATATATATATATATATATGTAAATTAGGTTATCCCACTTTTTTAATTTA
Source organism: Hypoxylon sp. EC38 (assembly GCA_002120335.1). NCBI lineage: Eukaryota > Fungi > Ascomycota > Sordariomycetes > Xylariales > Hypoxylaceae > Hypoxylon > Hypoxylon sp. EC38. The sequence goes on along the minus strand of KZ111235.1, from coordinate 2,968,599 downwards.
TATTACCTAATTAGAAAAAAACGTTCTTATATTTTTAAAAATGTAAATAGTTTCATTTATTTATATATATTTTACTTAAACAATTTAAAAGACTTATAAATATTATATTTATAAATTATTTGTTATAATTTTTAATAGCTTTATTATATCTTTAACTTAGTTAGTTATATAAGTTTTTAAATAAAAATAATTTAAATTTACTTTTATCACATTAATACCCCCTATAAATATAATTTCATTTATTATTATAAAGCTTAAAAACATATAAATAATAAGGGAGGGGTTAAAAGTTAAGTTTTTATGCTTAAGGAAGATAAAATATATTAAAGATTAAATTTAATTATTAAAATGGTTTATGGTAAATTTAAGTTATTTTTAAATAATGTGGATATTTATATTAAATTAATTTGTATATAAGTCTTTGTTAAATGTTAATTTTCTTTAAGTAATTTTTATTTCTTCTCTAATTTTTTATATACAATTATAATATCACTTTATATTATCATAAGGTAATTTATTATATACTAACTTTAAACCTTTACTTTTATTTTTATAGTTTTTTAAGTAATTTTTTAAAGTAATATACTTATTTTTATACGGCTATATTAAATCTTATATATTTAATAGGTTTTTTATTAGTCACTTATTATAAACTCTTTCTATTTTTAGTAATAAAAAATTATTAAAATTATAATAAGTTAACAACTCTTTTAATATATAAGCTAATTACCATAAACCTAGGTTTTATTTTAAACTTTACCTATAGTTTTTTATATTTAGATTTAATAAATTAAATATATTTAACCATATTAAATAAATATAACCAATTATAACATTTTTATTATGTAGTTAAAATTAAATCTTATATTAATTTCATTTTATAATAAAGTTAATAATTTTTTATTATATTATATTCTTATAAAGGAAATATATAGTTATTTAATTAAGTATTTTATCCTTATTAAAGTTGCCTAGGTTTGCTAATCTTTAAAAAAAGTCCTAATATTATTAATTATAATTTGATTTTTTTTTTAAAAAAAAAGCTAAGAAAATAAACTTATAATCTAATATATACTAATAAATAATAATAATTATAACCATTATTATTTTATTTTATTATTTACTTTACTTATCCTATATTTATATAAATTTAAAAAATGATACCTTTATATTTAAAAAATCTCTATACTATTTAAGTTTGTAATAATGATTAATAACTTTAAATATATAGCAAGTTAATATTATACCTAGGCTATAAGTAAGGTTTTAATTCCATGGTTTATTCTAATATATTAAGATTGAAAATTTAATTCGATAATGGTTTAAAAAAATTAATATAATATATTAACAAATAGGTAATTAAATCTATTAACATTATACCATAAGATTTTATAAGAATATATATTAATAATTATGTAAATCTTAAATTTAATAAAATATAATTTATAATAGCCATTTATATATTATATAAAATTTAACCTTAATACTTTATATTATGCTTACTTCTTTACTTTAATTTATGGCTTAAGATTAATATATTATTATATAGTTTAAAAATAATATAAGTAATATACCTTATATACCATTATTTGTAAAATAAGGATTTATAAAATTTTATAAATTTGTCTTTGTAATAAGTTTTATCTTATATACTTAAAACTATTTAATATTTACATATATATATTAAGGAATTTGTCCAGTTTAACTGCCATTTTATATTATTTATCCGTATTAACTATTTTCCTTTTTATGCCATTTTTAAATTAAATTTAAATAAGAAAGGGACGTGTTAATTTAATGCTTTATAAATATTAAAGTTAATTTAAAATTTTAATATTGCAAAACTTTAAAAAGAAGAATAAATATTATATAAGGTTTATAAATTTATTAGTATAAGGTATTAAATTAAATTAAGTTTTTTTCCATACCTTTAATTTATACTTTAATATTTAATATATTAACTTAATCTTAAATTATTTTTCTTTTAAATATTTAATTATTAAATTATAAAATAACCTAATTTTAAATAGTTATTAAATTTTAAACTAAATGGTATTTATATTATATTTGTTTTTAAAAAATTTCTATTTTGTCAAATCTTATTAAAGAAATCATTTACTAATTATAACATTATATTTAATTTAAAGCCTTTAAATAATAGTATATTAAAAGGCTTAATCTTTCATATATTATTAACTAATTAATTCTTTATATAATTTAAGGTTTATATATATTAGCGATATAGTAATTATAGTAAATAATTAAAATAATATAAATATTAATTAAAAACCTGGATATATATAGTTTTAATTATATATAAAAGAATAAATAGTTCTAATTTTTATAATTCTTTAATGTTATTTTTTTTTAAATTTTATATTAGGTATACCTAATTAAAGCTATAAGCTTAAGTAATAATTACTTAGCGGTATTATTACTTACTTTAATATTTTTAATATATTTATATAATGGATAATTTTACATTTAATATTATTAACATAAGTAAGAAAAGGGAAATTTTAGATTAAGTAAAAAAATTAAAAATGGTTAAATATATATAGGTAGTTATAAATAAACTAATTTAAAATTTAGTAACCTTAATATTATATTTATATAATTTTATTAGTAACGTTTTTAATTTATAAGTAAGGATTAATATATTTATAGAATAAATAAAATATAAATATAAAATAATGGGTTAGCTTTATTAAGTAATTTTTTATAAGCTTTTTATTTATAAAATATTTTTGCTAATTATTTGTTAACTATAAGGTTTGTTTTTTATTAATGATGATTTAAATAAGGTTATAATCTTTAAATATTTTCCTAATTTTAATTAAAGATTAGTATTATTATAATTAAAAAAGGAATAATCTATAATTTAAAAAGATATTATTAAATAGTTATTAAGAAAATATTATTAAATAGCTGTTAAAAAGGGTATTAAGAGATATATTAAAAAAGGTGTTAAAAGGAATGCTTAAAAATATATTAAAAAAGGTGTTAAAATAAATGGTTAGGGAAGAAATCTTATAGCAAATAAGGCAAAAGTATTTTATATAATAAGGAAATGAAATACCTAAAATAATTTACTTTTTACCCCTTTTAAGATTATTTTTAAAAAAGTGGTTTATTTTTATATTATATTATAAGTTAAATTTAAATTTATATAAATATGTATAATATAATTAATTTAATATAGTATATTATTTTTATAATATATATAATATAAATTATTTTTTAGTTATATTATATATAACTTTATTAGTTTTAATTAAATAGATTTATTAATTAATCTTATATATTAAGTACTTAGTAGTTAGGATTTATATTAATTAGCCTCTTATTTACTAGTGTTAATTTAAATATATTATAAAATATTATAGCTTATAAAATTAGTAAATAGCCATTAAAACTAACATAATATAATTAGGTAAAGGTGTATATAATAGTAATTAAATATATAATAATATTAAATTAAGTAAGGAGGTAAATATTAACTTATTTTAATTTATATTAAGGGTAAATAATTTAAATCCTTTTTTTTTAAAAAATAAAGTTATACCCATTATATTTTTTAATTTTTTACCTTTTTAATTAAATTTATACGTTATATTAATTATATTAATTTTTATTTTTAATATGATTTATTTAAAATACTTAAAAAATGTTATATATATATTACCTAAATAATATAATTAAATAATAACTTTATTATATAAAGATTTTTATATTATGTTTAATTATAGCTAATGCGATTGTTATAATTATTATTATTTACCTTATTATTTCTTTATTATTAACATTATAAATTAATATAAGGAAAAAAAATAGTAAGTAATATTTACTAACAAAACTACCTTATCTTTAAATATGCTTTTTAACTCTAATTTTATTAGTATAAGGTAGTATATAAGGTAAATAAATTAATTAATTATATTATTTATTAACCTATTTATTATTTATTACAATTTAATAATGCCTTAAAATTCATTTATATGTATATCTTTTATTATTTTTACTAGCGAAAAAAATGTTAATTTTAAATTAAAATCGTATTTTTATAATCTTATTTTATTTCGATTAATAGGAAATATGTTAAATATAGTATATGCTAATATTTTATAAGACTTTAATAAAGGTTATAAAGGTATTAAAATAGGATTAAGAAAATTTAAATAGGTTAATACTTAAAAGAATTAATAAAGTTAAATAAGTTTTAAGCTAAATTATAATATTATTTGGTTATATTTTAAATAGGTTTTTTATTAATATTATATAATTAATAAGGGCTTAAATGAAAAAAATATTTAAGTTAAGGATGGAAAAAAAATATAATAAGTTTAATTTAACTTTTACTTAATTTTATCTTACTTAAGATTTAATATTAATATTACTTTTATTTTAATTTATATTTAGGTTAAGGTATTAAATAATAAGCCTTAACTTTTATTAATATATTTGCTTTAAATTATTTATAATTAGCTTAATAATAGTTTTTATGTAATTTGTTAAAAGGTAAAATTTATAATATTTTATAATTATATTTTTAAGTTTAAATTTAAAAATAAGGATTAACTTTTATAGGTTAATTAGTTAAGGGATTATAAAATAATAATAGTAAGGGATATATTTATAAAAGGTAATATATTTTAAAAGTTAAAAAAGAATAATTAATATTTTAATATATATTATATCTTTATAATTATATATTATAAACGAGTTAACCTTTTTATTTTATAAGGTTAGTTAGTAAGTTTATATAAAGCTTTATAAAATAGGGATTTTAATAACAATTTTTTATTTTATAAGATTTTTTAATCCTAGGTAACCTTAATTATAAAAGGATAGTTAAGATAAGTAAAAGAACAACCTTATTTTAACTAATATAATATTAATTGGCCAATACCGTTGCCGCGGTTCCTAAGTTTTAATGCTTAAATTTTATTAAAAAACTTTACCATTTTATTATAGGTTAAAAAAAGCTTATATAATAATGCTTCATTTTAATAAAATATAGTAATAAGTAAAACCTTTTAATTTTTTTATTTACCTTTTTTATTTCCATTTATTATTTAAATTATTATTAATTTTAGGTTAAAGCTTACTATTATTAATTTAATTAAAGATAAAAATTCTAATATTAATTTTTCACTATTATCGCTAAGGTATTATTTTTTTAAGAATTAAATAAATGGTTTCTTAAAATAAAGTAAGGTTAATTTTAATTAAAAATAATTAACCTTTTAATAAAAAAACTAGGTTAAACCTAATATAGATTTATTATAGCTAAATAATATTTAATTACTAGTTTTTTAATTAAAAGGATTTAGCTTTTTTTATAATGGTAAAGATTTTATTAAATTGCTTATAGTTATAAAGCAAAGTTTAATCTTAGTAAGTATTATATATACCTTTTTAAATATGTAATATAATATATTTATTATAAATGTAAAAATGTTAGGTATATAAGATAATTTGGTTAATTTAAGTAAAAGAAAAAAGGCTTATTTATTTGTTAAAGTTATTTTTAAGCTTATTAGTAATAATTATCTTTTAATGGCTAATAATTTAATCCTTAAATTGCTAATTACTTAATATATTTTATCTTATTATATAGTTATTAAAAAGTGAAAGGTTAATAAAGTATTAATTAAGTTTAATAGTTTATTAGGTAAAAATAACGTTAAAATTTATAAATATAATATTTATTATAAGCTATTATAATTTAATATAAGGTATTAAAAGGGAATTAATATTTAAGTAAAAAAGGATGTTATGGTTTTAAGTTATAATTATGTTTTAGTAAAGGTAATAAAAGAGTATAAAATTAATTATTATATTATAAATAAAAGTAAAATAAAGTAAAAGATATAAATTTTATTAAATTAGGATTTTTAATCTTATATTATTAAATTTTATAGTAACTATATAAGTATATTCCTTTTTTTTTTCTTAATTTTATAGTTATAAAAGTTATATTTATTAATAAATTATAAATTTAAATTAATTATAAGTGTTAAATAAATAAGGTTTATTATATATATAATAAAATATAATTAGTTATATAACTTATTATAAGTAAAATTAGTTTTAAATTAATTAATAATGTTTAAATTTAAATATAAAAATAGCTTTATAAGGTATGCCACTTTAGCCTTATCCTTACCTAAGATATAAGGTATGTTATATAACCGTGTTACTTAACCTAATATTATATAACCATATTTTAATAATAAGATTTTAATTATTAGTAATAATAAGATTAATAATAGTTTTATTAAAGCTTAAAAAAGTTAAAAAAAAATTATTAAAAGTTATAAAAAAGTTATATCTTTATTTTAATTTTTAGAAAAGTAATTAAATCATCTTTATTAGCCTTTATTAATACTTATATAAATATTCCTTTTAAAAGTTTAGTTTATAAGAAAATAATTATTATTTAATAATAATTATTTCATAGTTATTATTATATATTATATTTAAAGATTAACAACTAATACTAGTTATTATAATAATATAATATTAGCTTTTAAATAACTATTTATTAAATAATAGTTATTTTTTTATAGATTAAACTTTTAAAGGTAATATTTATATTAGGTATTTTTAAACTATAAGGTGTTTATTTAAAATTATATATAAGGCTATATTATTTTTATCTTTTAATATATTTTTTTTTACTTATTTATAAATTTTATTTATTAAATCTTTATAATAATATAATATAATATATAATTTTTAATTCTTTTTTCTATTTTTTATAATAAAATAACCTTATGTAAACTACTTAAATAGGTAAGTTATATAGTAATATAGTTATAAATTAAAAAATTTTAATTCCTATTTAAATTTTATATATTCTTTTTATTTTATTTTTATTTTAATATTCTTTTTTTTATTATTTTATTATTTTATATATATATTATTATACTAATATAACTAATTTCCCATATTTAATTGGTATTTGGTTTATTTATTATTAAATAAATTGAAATAAAATTACTAAAATAGGATGGGATAAAGATAGGTTATAATTTAAAAAGTTTATTTAGGAATAAATATTTCTTTAATTATTATAAAGATTTTAATGTTTTTATTTATTAAGCTTATTAATATAAAAGAATAAAAGGAAAGATATTTTTAATTAAGTTTATATATAACCTAATCTTAATAAATCATATATAAATCCTAGTTTTAGCTTTAATGTATAAATTTAATTTAACTAATCGTTTATTAATTATTATAAACTCCTTTTTTAAGTTAATAATAGTTAATCTTTTACTTAATTTAGCTTAAATTAAACCTTTATTTAACCTAACCTTAACCTTAATTAATCGCTTATAAACTTATATCCTAAATTGTATTTATATTTAAATTAATGTTAAGTGTTTATATACTTAAATTTTAAATTATACTTTTAACCTAATTTTAATTAAATGCTTACCTTATATTTTAATATTAAACCTATAATTTAATTTAACTATAACCAATTGGTTTTATATTAAACTTTTAAATATTATTTAATATTAGATTTTAATAAGTTATTTATATATTTTAATATTAAATACTTCACTTAATTTAACTTTAATATATTTTTATTACTAGTTAACAAAGATTTATAACTTATTTAACTTAAGTTTAATCGAGATTAATTCTTAATAATCCTAACCACCTTAATAATTAAGCCATATAAACAATTTAATCCTTCCTTAAAATCTTATATTAAATTATTTATTTAACTTATTTTTAATAAGTTATTTATATATATTAAGAAAAAGCCCATGGCTAAATGGAAAAAAATATTTAATGTATGTTTTAGTTATAAGATAGTAAGAATTAAATATAAATTTAAAACATTATATAATAAATATTACCAAATAGGGTAAGTTTGTATTTAAAATGAAATATTTGGGCTTAAAGTAATTAAATTATAATTTATTAAGTTTTATTATAATTAAAACTTAAAAGGTTTTTAATATATTAAAAAGAATAAGTTTATATTATTAGTTTAATTTAAGGTTATAATATAAATTAAATTTAATAATACCTTATATCTTTAAATTTAAAAAGTAGGGAGTAATTGTATATTAGCTTTATATAATATAAAGCTTTAATTATTATTCACCTTTTTAGCTAATTTTTATAATTAAAAAGTAATATATTTTAATAAAATTTATATTACTAAAATTAAATTACTTTAATTAGTTATTTTATAAAATATAAATTTTAATTATATATACTTATTATTATTAGCTAATATTAAATTTATAATATACTATTAACTATATATAAATTTATAATATATTAGGCAATATAGCCCTTACCTATTAAATATATATATAGCTTATATAGCAATAACTCTTAGTTAAAAAGAATAATTTAAATAAAATTTATATTGTTTAAAAGTGTTTAATTATATAATTTTAATAATATAAATCTTATTTAAATATACTTAATATTTAATATGTTATATATAAATTTATCTTTAGGTTTTTTAAGTAAGTATTATATACTTTTAAAAAGCCTTATTTTAAGTAATAAATATCTTATTTCGAATTTAATATTTACTTTATTTTTAATTATATAGTGTATAATTATATATTCCTTATATTATATATGAAATAATATAATGTTATATTAAATTTAAAGCTAAAATTTAAGCTAATTATACCATTTCCTAAAGATATTAATGATAATATTTTAATTATAACTTATTTATTTAATATTAATATTTATCATTTTAAATATCTTAAGGTTTATAACCTACTTTTATATTTCTTTACTTTAAATAATAAAGGTATAGATTATAATTTAATCTATTATATTTATTATATTATAACTAATAATACTTTATTTAATAAAAAATAAATTATAAGTAATATAATCTAAAATAAAAAAATAAATACTTTAAATTATTTAAATGTTAAACCTAAGATTTATTTTACTTTATTTTTAGATTTATTAATTGTAATACTTATTCTATAATTATTTAATGGTATTCTTTATAAAAGAATTTATTATTTCTATATTAATATAAATTCTTTAAGTAAGTTTAATATTTATTAAATTAAATTAATATAGTTATGATTAATTATTATATAAAGCTTTATTTTATTATTTCTACTTTTAACTATTAAATATTTTTATATAGTAAATTATCTTTCCCTTAGCGCTTTTTTTACATTTATCCTATCTTATATTTAAAATTTTATACCTTATTTAAAATAAGTTTAAAAGTTATTTATAATTATAATAAAAGCTATTAAATCTTATAATTTTTCTATGGCTTTAATTAAATATATATTATTCCTAAAGTTATTAACTCTTAATTTATTAGTAATAAAATAAGTTAATACTTTTTTAATTTATTAATAATATTTAAAATTAATAAGTTAAATAATATAATATTTCTTTGCTTTAATATTTATAAGATGTTTAATTATAAGGAACTTATTCTAATTTTAAAGTTAAAAAGAAAAGAATATAAAATGGTAATTTATATATTTTATATATAATTTTGGTATTTTTTTAAGTAAGAAAGTTTATATTATAATTATAAATGTTAAAAATTCTATAATATTATTTGTAAATTCCTTTTTATATACTTTATTTAGTTTTTCTTTTATAGCTTAATATTATAAATTTTTAAAATATAAGCTAATCTTATTAAAATTATTGTTTATTAATTAAAAGGTTTTAAAAATATATTAGTTATTATTATAATAATTATTTATTTTCCATTTTAACTCCTTATCCCTTTTTTAATTAAGGCTTAAAATAATAAGTTAATAGTTAATTTTAAAAGTAAGAAATGATTGTAATTTAATTATAATATAAAGAATTATCCTTAATATTTTAATATTATTTAAAAGGAAATGATATATTTAATTCACAATATAAATAAATTAAAAAATAAGGATATTATTAATAATAAAGGATTTTATAAAGGTTAGAAAATTTATTATTAAAATAGTTTTAATAATAATTTAATATTTAACCTTTTATTATCATTTATTAATAATATTAATAATGGTAATTATAATATTAAAGATATGGTAATAAAAGTAAAAGAGAAAAATATATATAATATTATAATAAAATAAGTTATTCCTTTTAAATATAAGGATTAAATATTAAATTTTGGATTAAAATTTTAATATTAATTAAGGAGTTTATTAAGTATAATAGTATATATAAGATAAATTTATATTATTTAATATATATTAAATTATAATATAAGAAATTAGTTTAAATATTTTTAATTTTAATAAATTAATATTACCTTAATTAATTATTATTTATTATTTAATGGCTTAAGGATACCTTAGTATTTTTATATATTAAAGGTTATTTTTAGCTTTTTTTATATCTTTTATAGTTTAAACTTCTTTAATAATAGTTATTTTATTATTAAATGGGTTATTTAAATTAATTAAATAAAACATATTTTTATTTTAAAGTTTAAGATTTAATTTATAAATAAATTAAAGTCATTATAATTACTTTTTATTTATCCTTTTTATTATTTAGTTTTATTTTATTTAGTATATAGTTAATAGTTAATTAATTATTTTATTAATTTAAGGTTAAGGATTTTTAAAAAATCTTTTATAAAATTATTTAAGCTAAAAGGTTTTAAGTGATTTACCATAAGGTTATTTAATAAAAGGTTTTATATTATTAGCTTTTAAGTTTTTATAAGATTAATTTTTATCCCTTTTTAATGGTTAACTTAATTATAAAATTAATAATAAAGTTAATTTATTAGTTTTTTATATATTATTATTTTTAAAATTTAAATTTATAATATTTTATTAAAATAAGTTATATTATAATAAGAAATAATATATTTTAAGATATAATTTATATTATTAATATATTTTTATACTTTTTTAGCTTAATATTATTAAAATGATTTAAAAATTATTAATAAGTTTACCTTTTAAATTAATAAAAAGGTATAAGCTTAATAATTTAACTAAATAATTAAAGAATAAAAATATATAGTAATTTTTATTAGTTTAATTAATTATATAATTATAAATTATTAAATAAAATAAATATTTTTTATAAAAAAAAGTTATAATAAAAAGAATAATATAAATTATTTATTTTTAATAATTATATTATATATATATTATTTAAATTTATATTATTAGCTTATATAAATAAGGTAATTTATACTATTACTATTAATAAATAGTTATAATTCATTAATTATAATTGTTAAAATATAATATAAGTGGACCTAAACATTATAAATTTTAAGAAATTATGTTTATTAGTGCGTTGGCGGATTATTTTCAAATGGTCTGGGGTGCATTTCTCACTTTTATATCCGTAATTCGGCTTTTCGGACTTTATAAATCATTCATGCATATATACAACCGAATCGCCCATAGGGTGGTAAATACATCCACATCTCATCGTAACGCCATCCAAGAGTAACCTAAATATACAAGCTACACCAAGCTCGTCCGCCCTTCCGCCCCAAATTTCACCCATTCCAATACCGGAATATCATGGATGCCCCCATACCATTCAAATCTTGGTCTGCAAGTTCGCGATGGCAATCTGGTCCTGATAGTGCTGGATTACATCTTCCTCAACGTGCTCGGCGAACACGTCCACCTCGGTCGTTGCAAACTTCCTCGCGCTCACCTTCTTCTCGAACAAAAGGTCCAATTCCGCAAATGTGCGTCCAGCAGGCTCGGGTACACGGAAGTACGTGTAGATGAAGCAGAGGAAGCATAGACCAGCCTAGAGAGACATCTAATTAGCAGGTGAAAACGGGCATCGACACACTCAATGCATTACTTACCCAGAAGAAGCCGGCATAGTTACCCCAATCCCACGCCGAAGGGTTGAGCATATACGGTGTCAAAACGCCGCAAATAATAGCAACAATATTGCTAGGGTCCGTTAGTCACTAGCTTTGGAAACTCCTGGGAAATTAGGATAATCTTACTAAAGAACACGTCCAAGAACGACGGTCTTGATTTGCAGACGTCTCGTTGAGATTTCAGCGACAAGAGAGTAGCATACGGTGCCGACGGTGAGTTGGTAGCACAGAGCCCACACTAACATGATGCTACCCGTCGCGAGCGATGCAGCTTCTCTGTCTTTGGCCAAGCCGAGGAATCCGAGGATCAAGAGCATAGTGAAGAGAGCAGCGAGGCCATACAAGTACAATGTTCTTCGTCCGATTCCTAAGGTGATAAGTGTCCAGGCTCCGAAGACTCCGACACAGTTGATGGCGTATTGGCCCATGGCGAATGAGTATGCCTTGTCGTCGGAGAGACCGGCCTGCTGTAAGAAGTACGTCGAATAGTTGGAAAATGAGTTACCGCTGAGATTCTGGATCGCCCAGCACATACACACAATCTATCCCAATTAGCACAACGAAAGTGAGCACGACTAATAGGATGTTTTAAACATACTTCTGTGCGACGTCTGTCAACTCCCTTGAAGCAATCGAGATAACTAGCTCCCTCAGTAATCTTTTGCTCCAACGCCGAGGTATGCACCATCATTGCGACTGTCTCGTCAGCATCGAAATCCGTCTCCTTATCCAAGCTGGTCAAGCGAAGAAGGGAACGCTTGGCATCTTCATTCCTTCCCTTTCTTACGAGCCACCAAGGAGATTCGGGAGCGAAGAAGATTCCAATTATCAGAGGCACGGGCCACATCCATTGGAGCGCGTATGGCTATCAAGATGCGTCAGTTCTTGCTATCAAAAGAGCCCAAGTAGGTAGTCTTACTATGCGATACGCCCACTCATCGGTACGCCAGAGGTTGCCCATGATCACACCGATACCAATCATTTGGCCGACACCCCAACAGAAGTTGACATAAGTTGTCAGGTAGCCACGTAATGCCACAGGACAGACCTCAGAAGCATAGGTAATGGTCAAGGTCTGGAAGACACCCCACGGAATACCACACAAGATCTCAGCGACCTGGAGATGCACGACGGTCTGCGCCGTGAAGAAGATGGTGGTGAAGGCGGCGATGAGTATGAGGCATCCGATGACCGTGTACCGATATCCGAACCGCTCAGAAACCCAGCCATTTATCATTAGGCCAATGATTTCGCCCTACGAGATGAATTGATGTTAAAACAAAGATTTAAAATATTTATTAAATGGGTAAATATTGCATTATGGTTTCACCGCAATCAACGCTGTGAGACCTTTGGCAAGACCGTCGGTAACCAATAATTTTCTGAAATGCGAGCTTTGGAAAAGGGTATTTTAACTTTAGGAAATACGCATGGCTGCGCAATCTAACTCACCACTACTGCACCGTTACTCAGCCCAGCCTGCCATGCGGCTGGAACTTGATAAGAGACGCTACCGTCTGCAGCGGTAACTTCGACTCCATACTTCTGGTTGAACTGCGGGAAGGCATAGAAGTTGTTGACCAAGGAGATATCGTAGCCTTCCATGACAATGCAGGTCGAGATCAGAACACTCCACGCTATGGCTTTGGGATACAGATTGATACCCTGCCATAGGGTCATCTTGTGTTCCTTTTCTGTCGCAAGCTTCGCATTCTTGATTATGTCGGCCAGGTTCTCGTGCTCTTCTTTCGTCGGCCCGGATGGCGTCGAGACCTTTTCGACGGTATCATCTTCGACGTCTTTTCCCGGTATTGAGCCCATGGTTATGGCTATTACCTATTATGACGGGCTCGTGGTAACAATATTTGGGTTAAATCAGCTGACTTATGGGTATCTTCCAAATATGATATGAGAGGCGGTGCGCAGCGAGACGTATCGCTTTCATTGGAGTTCGACTTATTGCCTCTTTTATCTTGAAAATAAATAGAGGAATATTCTAGCCTCCTAGTCGCCAAGCTAACTATTAGAGGACTACCGAGGATAGCTCGCTATACACCATAAGCGGTTTAGCTCGGTCATATTTTCCCTTTCAGTCCATCCAGTCCGTTTCCCCAGGTGGTGGAGAGGGTTGGAGAGAGTAGTTGCGGGGAAGAACCACTTGGAATTCTGGAATCCTGATCAAAGATCCTTGACTGGAACAGTCTAGCTGGGCGAGCACGGGCAGCACGGGCAAGCTACTGCGTAGTAGATGAGCCAAGATGAGTAGTGGATGAGCTAGGATCCAATACCGTAATATCCATTGGCCAGCCTCCTCCAACATAATGGTCAGCACCATTACGCATCACATCAACTAGATGAAGATTTGTTACACGAGGAATGACCTCGTGGGTCCTGTTCAAGGCCGTTATTCGGGAGACGGACCAATGGCGAGAGGATTAAACCGCCAATTGGCCCCCCAGGCTTTGATATCCCCAGAACCGGTATTACGCTATTTTAGTTCATCCTCGTCTCCCGTTCGGCGGTTTTGACCATCTTTATTAGAAGATCCCCTCGATATTGGGGTTCAGTTCACTTCGACTGCTACGGGTATCATTGTCCGAAATATACCGAGCAAACAGCCCGTCCTATTGACGACGTTGCGAATGCCCTCATCAGAGCAGTCCGAGTTGCTTGCTACACCATGGTACGAGATTCTTCTTTTCCGTTCCAAAGCCCCATAAAAAGAGCGAGTTGGACCGACGTCAATGCCGTTTGAGCCCACTGGGGAACTCGGCTACCCACTCAACGCGTACTCCTCTGAAGGTTCTGGAAAAGGCAGGTCAATTGCTGACATAGATTCCTTGGCAAAGCGTTACATGTCGTGAACATCATCTCAAATGTAAGTAAACTCGAGATCGTTCCTTGTGGTGTTGAGGGATATAATAAAATTAATTAATTTGAGTGGATAGGCGATCGATCAGTTCCTAGATGCGGCCGCTGCGTCCGCGCACGTCGCGAATGCAAATTAGGCTTCAAATTCAAACCTAGTAAAGGTATTTCATAAATTCTCTCACCATTTCATTTTGACGGTGATCTAATCAGTTTTTGTAGATACGTTTAGTAGAGATCAAAGGTGGCTCAAACCGCCAAGACAATGTAAATCTTACTGTCAACTGCTGTTTTGGGAATATTGATGATAACTAAATTCACAAGTGACTTACATCGATGAGACCCGATATCTAACTACGGGAAGTCCCTTGGAGGACGCGTCCCAATATGAATTTCACATACCGGTAGACGAGACTTATACAAGGGAACCGGAATTAACCTCTCCCAGTATTACACCTCCTGCGAGTTCAAGTTTACGAGATAATAAGACAACTGGGAACCAGCTGGTTGAGGCCATGCAAGTCCAGAGTCAACCAAGAGCCAGCGACTTATTTTCAAGTGAAGTCACGTCCCCGACTGAAATTCAGCTTCATCGAGGTCGCGCAGAAGAAAGATCTGCTGGCCTATATGACTTGCGGCCTCAGCCGGTTGATAACAATACGCGCATTCCCCCTCTCAGGACCATCTCGGCGCCCGCGCCCAGCCTCCAACCTGTGTCAGCGTTGCCGCTCAAGAACCGGACAGAAGCGATACTATTTCGGCATTACATTCAAAAACTAGCGATATGTGTAAGTTAGACGATGAATCTTAGGAGAGATATATCTGACAAACATAGTTGGACTTATGCGACCCCCTCCGGCATTTTGAATTTGTCGTCCCAGAACGTGCTGCAGTGTGCCATACGTTGTTAAACGCGATATTTGCTATTGCCGCAAGGCATCTTAGCCATACGACAAATTTCGACCCATTAGCTTCGAATAGGTATCATGATGAGTGTTTGAAGTATCTCATTCCTATGTTGAATCACGCGTCGACGGTGTCGGATGAGAATCTCTTTGCCGCAACGATAATCTTGCGTATGCTCGAGGAGATGGATGGTGAGAGAGGAATCATTACGAGAGATAATATGGGAGTTGTTGGCTAATTCTAGAACAGTTCCGACGACTGGCCAAGACAATTACAGTCATCTGCTCGGTATCCATGCGTTCGTCAATGTCGGCGACCAATACATGGTGCCAGGTAGTTTGAGTGCAGCTTCATTCTGGGTAGGGCTACGACAAGAGATTTATATAGCGGTGATTACGCAGCAACCCGTCAAAGTCAGTTTAAATCATTTCGTGGTGGACCGATCATTCGAGCCGGCTGATGACTATACATGGTCAAATCGGGCGATTGTACTGATTGCGGATGTTCTCAATTTCTGTTTCGGCGAAAATTCCTTTACAGTCGGCCGTTGGAATGCCCTAGATGAGGCATGCAAGAAGTGGTCTGCTACTCGGCCTCCGTCCTTCAACCCGTTCTTTTATCGAGAACCTACAGCGTCTGTCGCCTTTCCAGAAATTTGGCATGGTTCAAGTTGCCATGGTAAGGATCGGGTCTTTGTTTGGTGTTATTGGTGCGATGTAAGGGGCTGACTCCTCTTAGTTATCGGGATTCAGCACCATATTCTGGCACAGCTCTTCCTAACTCAATTTGACCCATCTATTCCCAAAGTGGGTACAAACCGCCGAGCGGCAGTTAAACAAATGACAGTAAGTCCGCGGAATCATGAGATTACTTCGGTTATAGGCTACTAATACAGAAACAGCAACGTATCGAGACCCTCGTAAGGGAGCTTTGTGGTATCGGGGTCTGCAATCAGTGGACACCACCGGCCATGTTTACTGCCTGTATGGGCATTGCCATGTGTATGGATGGTCCTCGTGATTGAAAATGTAAAATTCTGGCTAATGTGGAAAGTAGTTGGCGACCAATTCAGCGAACGATCTGACCAGGAGGCTCTCATTGACATCTTGAAAAAGACCGAGGCGGATCACGCTCGCCCGACTGCGGCGATACAGCAGCAGCTAATGAGTGCATGGGGTTGGATACCGGAAACTGGCGAATGAGACGATGATAAAATCTGATTTGCTATCTACGCAGTGACGACGTGTTAGGTACGCAAGTGGCTGGCCGGGTCGCACGGGGGACTATCCTTGATGACCACCATGTCGCCCCGGACTACCTAACCCAAATGGACGTCGGTGCCACGTTTATTCAACGCGGGGGAATCTCTAGGATCTAAAGCTATAAATACCGAGTGATGTGCGAATGACGTTTCTCCCCGTTAGAAGAGCTCAAACGGCGCAAGTGGATATGATGCAACTAGGCCAATCGATGAAACAAAACCTCAAGTCTGGAGTTCGGACAATATTGCCTTTTTACGCAAGAAATGGAATAGAGCTCGCAGATCTCGCTCCACAGGGGTCCGAGTCCCTGATTTTTTCTTTCGGGAGATCGGCGTGTCGACTAGCTGGTAAAACAGACTCAATATGGTTGAGTTCGGCGATTTTGACCCTATTTGAAGTATAACTTACATCAAACTACATCAAACTACATCAAGCTACATCAAGCTACACCAAACTATTGTGGAGACTAAAGCTTCGGAGATACCACTTATACGAAACTTGAAGAATATTTATATCGCCTCCGCGATGATGATGTCTCGACTAATTCCTCAACCTCAAAATCAAAACACTCAGCATCCCGAAAGATTCATTCTTACATACTGGCTTTCAATAGATACCCTTTCTTCTCTCTTTCTTGATATTGTTGTATACTCATTTCACATCAAAATGGCCCCAGGCATCCTCCTCGACGACACCACAAGTCGAAACGGACTTGAGCTCGAGGAAACATCTGATCACATCGACGCAGTCAACGTACTAAAAGACCAAGCCAAGTACGATGACAAGTCGCAATTCGACTCAGAGAAGGACAAGACACAGTTTAGACAATACGAAGAGGCCTGTGACCGGGTAAAGAACTTCTACCGGGAGCAGCACACCAAACAGACAGTGGCCTACAACCTAAAAGCACGCAATGACTTCAAGACCCGCAAGCGAGAGGAGATGACCGTCTGGCAGGCCATAGAGAAGCTCAACACCCTTATAGACGAGTCCGACCCAGACACATCCCTCTCTCAGATCCAACACCTATTACAATCGGCTGAGGCCATCCGTCGCGACGGCAAGCCCCGCTGGATGCAGCTAACCGGCCTGATCCACGATCTGGGAAAGCTGCTATACTTCTACGGCTCTGAGGGGCAGTGGGACGTCGTGGGCGACACATTCCCCGTGGGGTGCGCATTTGACGAGCGCATCATCTACCCCGACACCTTTGCCGATAACCCAGACTCCAAGGACCCGATCTACAGCACCAAGTTCGGGATCTATTCCCCCGGCTGTGGGTTGGATAACGTTATGTTGAGCTGGGGCCATGACGAGTACTTATACCATGTTGTCAAGGACCAGAGCACGCTGCCGCCTGAGGCGCTAGCTATGATCCGGTACCACTCGTTCTACCCGTGGCACAAGGAAGGCGCATACAGGGAACTAATGGATGAGCATGATGAGGATATGCTGAAGGCTGTGCGCGCGTTCAATCCTTATGATCTATACAGCAAGAGCGATGATATTCCCGACGCGGAGGAGCTGAAGCCATATTATCTGGAGCTCATTGATGAGTTCTTCCCTCAGAAGGTTATTAAGTGGTAGATGTTAGATAAGTAGAAAGTAGAGGGATATAATTGGGTGCTTGGTTTATGAATGAAGCTATACGACTGGAAGTAGAGCTGGTTTTGATTGGATGGGGATAAAAGGGTTAGCGATTCATAGTGCTTTTTGGATAAGATTATATGGCTAGAAGGATGCGATGATCTTTCGTTACTATTGAGGTATAAGACCATATGATATGGAAGACAATGAATAGAATATCTACCTCTCTTACTTGGCTGTTCGCTTCGCTGCCGCTCATGAATTTTTCTCCCAGAATCAAGTCTGATGCGTCAAGAAGCATGCTACTATCCAACCACTATTAAGTGAACCTGAGATTGGGTATTATGGTATATTCATTCACGGGTCCCAGAACCGACCCTACATGTATGTAGTATGTATCTTAGGGTAATAATACGCCACGTCCTCCGTATACCTAAGTAAAAACCTTCCACGCTCAGGCCGTAATACAAGCTCGTCATCCCCTCGTTCAAAATGGCGGACGCTCTTCCGTATCTAACTATATTTTTACTAGAAAAGTAGAATTACATCGCCATCTGCGCAATGCCGAAGTCTACATGTACCGTCGAGTTGAAAACGCCACCGCCCACGTTCGTGTGACAGAAGCACGGACCCGAGATCTCGCTAGTACCTATGCTGATGAGGGGTGACACGCGCTCGGCCGTCACTAGCGCCTGCGAAGACAGGGACGAGAGCTTCCAGACAACGTGGGCTTCGCGTGCTGTTAGGAGCGCTAATCCGGCGAGGGCAAGGGCTGCTCTTGTGTAAGCTATTATAGTGATTATTCCCGTCATTTAATTAGAAATTAAGGAAAGACGACAAAAAAGACGAAGAAGAGAAGAAAAAAAGTGAAGAGAGAAAATTAGTTCGCTATGTTGCCAACATAATGTTGGTGAGAAAGGATTAGGGTTGCGCATCTTCGCTCTTATGTAGAAAGGGATTGTCCCTTCTGATATGGCCAATCATGTTGAAAAGAAAGGAATTTACCGCATAATTGAATGTCTTTATTGTGGTCAATATACATTGACGTATATTGACGGGTAACCGGAAGTACCGAAGTCTTTTAATAGGGGATGATGGCCGAGATAAACAAAGCCCTCCCTATTTTCTTTAAGTGCCGATTGAGCCCGCATCAATAAAGAAAACTTGCCACTCATGGTTCAAGTCACTACTTAGGTACCTTAGGTATGTAGGTAGATAATCGGGTGGCGGACAAGACGTTCTAAATAATGTCGATAGTGGACTAAAGAGAGTCTCTGCCGCTAAAAGCATCTTGCCTTAATGCCTCTAGGTAATCTAAATTCATTAGACCAAACACCACAACATGTTCACAAGTAGGAGACATCGAAATAGATATCATGAGATCATAATACCATAATATTATAGATAATATCTTGACATTAGAGTCTAACATAAGAGTATTAATAACTGTCGTAGCTGAGGAGAGGAAATAGCTTCAAGCGGTATTTGAACTAGTAATTGCAAATGCCGCCATACTCCTCGTCCATGGTCCAAGTCCCGGCAAGACCATGCTCTACAAGCGGTTCTTCCGGCATGTCCGACTTCTCATCCTTTCCGAGGAAGAAGTCGTTTTGGCCAGAGACCTTGGTCTGTCGACTCATAAACTTCCTGGCCCAGACCTCGACGGACGGTTCGCCGGTTTCATCACGAGCTTGTTTGAGGAAGGGGATCAAGGCTGTCCCACCAGTACCTTTGACCTTTTTATGCTTCTCATTTTTAGATGCGGTCGCTAAATTGGTTCTAGCGACCTCGGGACTACGAGAGCGGGCTCTGTTTTCCCGAGAAGGCAAGACGATGTAGCGCGTGACAATAGCGATATGAATGTCACGGAATGCTCGAAGCATGGCAAGGCACGCGTCGTACGCGATGCTCAATGAACGATCGGTAGAAGCACGACTTTCAACAAACTCGCGAATGTTGGCAACGGCTCCCACGTCGTTTAAGAAGCGGGCATGTGGTCCCGGCATGTAATGGCGCATGTCCCGGATGAAATTGTGCTTGGGAACAGTACTTCGTCCCTCACGTTCCGACTCGGATGCTGGGTCGGGCTTTTCCCCGGTAGGCCGATGCTCGATGCCAAGGACGACGTCGAAGAATTGAATGAGGCTGCTCTGGGCATTGCTAGGTCCACTATACTGGACATATTGGGACTTGCCCGACCCATCGTCATACATGACACCGTGCGGCAAACCCGCCTCAGCCATATTCTTACTACCAGCAAGGAACGTGCGAATGCGACGGTAGAAAAATCCAGGGTCGCAGCTTTCATGCATGCGACGCAATAATTCGCCAAGATCATCGAGACGCTCTGCAAAGGCGTGCAGGCAACGTGTTACGGTCACACTATCGCCTTGTCGAGCAGCCGCGATTGCCGTCAGCATCAGGGGAATAATAGGGCCACCACGAGCCTCGATAGCGACCGAAACCAGGTAGAACCAAGACTCATCGAGCGACCCAGTAAAAGTAATCAAAGTGGCGATATTATCGAGATCATCAATATCCTCATCGACGAAGAGCGGCTTGAAGTTCCACAACACCGAGGCGGCATAGGTGCATACAGGTGGAATTTCGAGGTGCTCGCAGATATCTAGCAGCGGAACGGAGATGCTCGGTGGCACTCGATCGCAAGGAGTATCACCTCCCCAGATGTAGCCATGAGCAAAGAAGGTGAGGAGCATATAGGCTCTCCTCCATTCTGCGTCATGTTCCAGACCGATGGTGGAGAGGACAGGAAGGCGATCAATGACTCCTCGAAGACGTTTGCTGAGGATCAAATTCTGAATATTAGCAGCGATTGACTCCCACTTGTTATAGTAGGGATCCGGGAGCCTCGTCAAAGGCAAGACATCCGGCAAGAATCCATGCTTTGGCGAGATTCCATAATCGGACAAGACTGGAATAGGGGGTCTCATCACGACGGTGTGTTGTATCTCGGATTAAGACGAGATAGCTAACGGAGATAATAAGTTGATAAGATAATGTGGCAAAGCTCAAGGGCTTGTTGTACAAAAGATTGACCTGATACGTATAATAGACCTTTTCAAAATGAATAAACTAATAAAAAAAAAGTCTAATTCCTGACGCAAGGAGTATACAGATATTATCCTGTAATACTCCTCAGCCGTGCGAGACTACCGGTTGGTTGTGAGCATGCGAATGTGTTAGGGATCGATAGAAAGGGGGTGTTGTATAAGAACCGAATGGGAAGAGAAACAGAAAGATGTGGGAAGACGAATGTTTTATAAAGAGGGAGCAAACGTGCAAGTTTTCTTGTCAGGCTAGACTCCTAGGTAAAGTTTCGGAATTGCGGTTCCAAGGAAGAGTCAGTTAGTATTGGTATTCATTAGTAATAGGTTAATTATTCATCACTCAGTTTCGACAGGAGAGGGATAAATGAACTGGTGTTCCTGTAACAGCAGAGTATGATGGAATATAGACGACTTGTCTCATAATATGGAGGGCTCATAAAAGGATAGAAATGGCACATGCCCATATTTTCACCTGTGGGTTGTTATGGCGCCATTAGTCTTCCGCCAAGTTCCGAGCGGGTGGACGGATCTAGATTTGAGTAGGGCTAGGCTATTCATTACTCCTATGTGTGTCTATTTCTCTGTGAAATGGCGGAGCGGATGTTGAGAAGTCTAAGAATCAAGTCAAAGAACGATTGTTACGTTGAACCGATGCCGGCGGCTCTCCACTTGTGCGGATATTGTCGCACAGAGTTCTTGGGAGATCTTATATCCAAAATGGCTGATCCGAGATGCCGCAAGGGTTCTTGTGCATAGAATCCTTTAAAAGGTGTGCCTCGAGCTTGGACTTAACGTGGTAGCGTGGGTAGCGTGGGTAGCGTGGGAAGCGTGGGAAGCGTGGGAAATGGGGAAGACTTTTGAGGAAGAAAAGTTGCCTCCATTAAAGCTATTACATAATTGGTGTCTGAGGCAAACCCGGGAATTTATCGGCTTTTTCGATTTAGGTCCTGGGACAACTAGATACGTAGGTACTTGGGAGCTTCGCCGAGCTAACGGAGGGGAATCAATTCTGATTGGCTACAATACAATGGAGCTCCACCATATACTCATCAGCCTTGGCGGGCATCCCAATACAGGCAGCACAAGGCTTCCCCAGTACTCTGTACTCCAAATCCAATCATCACCAAGCTCAACACCAATCGCATTATCATGACGTTACTACCTCGACGGTAATCAGCTGTCACGATCCCCAAGATGGTCGTCCAGCAGCATGTGTTGAATTGGTTGTATAGTGTTTTGACGAGCGTAAGACATAATACTCCCTTTAAATTCGTTAGACAGAGCTCTAATAGCTTCGATCATAGGAATATCAAGATGTTAATCGCACATATAACGATGTAGCCCAGGCTTTGTCTCAATATCCTTCACTGTCGCCGAGGACTGATGTTCATAGTACGGGATTTATATTCATTATCTGTAAGACTTGATTGATCGAATCCCTCCTAATGAGTTATAGCTTTTGATAATGGCGTGTCCGCCCTCCTCCTACACCTCTCCGGTACTATACCGGTTATCTTCCGCGGGACCACGTACCGATTCCCTATTTCGATATGGATTCCGCACGCATATCCACGCGAGGCGCCGCTAGGGTATGTTACGCCCACCGAGAATATGATGGTACGACCGGGTCAACATGTTGATCCTCAAGGTCGCATATACCATCCTTATCTCGTGGGCTGGGCTGAGTTCTGGGATGTGAGTATCTTCTCTGCGTTGGTTAGCATACTGTGTGGCATGGATGTGCTAATAATATCTCGACTAGAAATCTTCCTTGCTAGACTTTCTTGCCATATTGAGAGACATATTCGCAAAGGAACCGCCGGTGGTTTCGCGACAACAAGCTCGTCCCGCGCCGCAACAACCTGCTCCAACACCGACGCCCCCACCGGTTCCTCCTTTACCCCCTAATATGGCGAGGCAGGCCCCTCAGCAAACTCCATCCCCTCATACGAACGACTCAAGGCCGCCGCCACCTCCCCCGAAAGGCAGCGACCTACCTCAGGTTGTATCGGGGCCGTCCACTGTTTCCGACGGCCCCCCGCGGCCACCCCTGCCACCTCTACCAGACGATGTTCGTCGGCGATCGAGCTACGGCGTACAACCGGCGGTGACGCAACCACCACCATCAAACCGGCTCTCCAGATATGACGCCGCGCCTCCCCTACCACCCCAGCAAGGGCCACCTCCCCCACCGCAGACCTACCAACAACCGCCCCCGAATATCCAGTATCAACCCCAACAGCAACTTGCGTACCAACAAGGCGGTCCTCCTCCGCCCGGATTTCCACCACAGGACTCGCGTCGTACATCTATGATATCTCCTGTCACGCCTACTCCCTATAACGCAGCTGTTGCTGCGGGCCAAGCATCATACGCCGGGCCTCCTCCAACCTGGCAACAAGCACAACCCCAACCGCCAGCACAGCCAAAACCCAAGCCTCCCCCGCCCCCGGATCTAATGGACGAGCTCTTCTCGCTCGCCCTCCCCTCCCCCTCAACGAACCTCGCCGCACCCCCCATCCCTCCAAACCCCGAAAAAGACGCTCTCCTACGACAACTCGCCCAGACCCTGCACACCCTCCGCCAGCGCGCCCGCCAACAAAATGAGTCCTCCCTCCTGGGTCTCGCCGCCCAGCGCAACGCCATGCTCACCGCGCTCCAGAACCTACAATCCGACTCGGCGGCCCTGAACCCGCTCTCGGCCATGCTCGCTTCCAACACTTCTATCCTACAGTCCTCGCTCCAGGAAGCCGACCGCGTGATCAGCAGCGCGCGGACCCGCGAGCCGCCCCCTATCGACGACCTACTGGTCGCGCCCACCGTCGCCGCGAACCAGCTATACGACGTGGTGGCCGAGGAGCGCGCGCTCGGCGATGCGATTTTCGTGCTGGGGCGCGCCGTTGAGAGGGGTAGGATCAGTCCGGCTGTGTTTGCTAAGACGACGAGGAGTTTGGCGCGCGAGTGGTTCTTGAAGAAGGCGCATGCGAAGAAGATTGGTCGGGGGATGGGGCTTGTTGGGTAGGTAGGTAGGTAGGGTTAAGTTATAGAGGGAAGTTGGGTTGTGTTGTATTTGGTATCGTAATTGTAACAGCTGAGCTGCCGGGTTCGACTGAATTGGAGTGAGTTGAGATGAACTTATTGGCGGAAAGAGAAGGGGCATATTGGCAGTATTTCTACGCTGGAGTCACACAAGAGCAAGCGGAAGCGATTGTACTTAAGATACCAACCATGCCATAAATACCTGGAATGCGACGATGACAATGTTAATGGATTGGAAGAATTACGCAGCCGCGCAGCCAGTTACGTCAATTTAACGGCATGTGAACTATACGACTCTCAGGACTCACAAAGCACGGCTTGATAACTCCCCTCGCGCTAGCTATGGGACGTTCTCTGCGATCAGCTAATCGATTCAAGATTATCTAACCGTCAGGATATCTAATACTCAATAAGCTAATTACGTCTACTGTTCATGGCCATCTCCTTTTTCCTATCCTCTACCCCTAATCCTACGATGACTTGAATCCACTACGGCCTGGTAGCCAATCTTGTACGCCCTCCTTCCGTGAAAACCGTACGCCGATGTTCTATGGATACCAGGTAGCCGGTACCAGTCAATTAGTTGGGTTATTTGGCGCCCCAGCAGAAGCAACACCAGCACCAGACCCAGAACTAACACCACTACCCTTACCGAGCCTAATCCCGCTGGTGGACTTTTCCTTGTACATATTAACAATCTTCTTGACCTGGCCCGGCCGTCTAGGCTTTGGATGCTTGAGTTTGATATCATTGATTTGGCGCACGACAAACCCCGAAGCCGTCTTCGTGCTCCAACTCCTTTCTTTCTTCTTACCTCCGGTGTCTTTGCCTTTACCCTTATCCAGCGTATCACCAGTTCCTTGCCCATTATTCTCATCGTGACCGGCTCCTGGCTCCTTTTCTTTACCTTTTGCCTTCGTCCTCTCTTCCCTCTTTGCGCCTCTTTCCTTTTGACGAAGTTCTTTCTCCTCCAGTCTGCGCCGCTTGCGTCCTGATGTCGTTTGCTGCGTTGCCACTTTCGAAAGGGTGCTTGGATCGCCGCTGGGAGTCGGCGAGGACGAAGATTGATACCTCATTTGTGATGCATGTGTAGTCGACGACCTATCTCGACGTCTCATGGTTTTGGATAGCATTGAGCCATCAAACCCGAAGTCGCTGAATTCGTCTGAGCACCCTAAATCATCTGACATGCGAGCTAGAAATGGAAAAGTTCTACGCATTGGTAGATGACTGGGTGATGATCGCCTGTAGGTCAGATATGGCGATTGGCTTTCTGACCTTTCAGCTGACTCCTCGTTGATACTGATGCTTGATCGGCTACGTGAAGAAGTTCGTGAACGAATAACTTCGGACGAACGGTATAGATGGTAGCCAAAGATATCTGAACGGCAATATCGCAGTTGGCGACGCAGTGTGTCAGTTTTAGTGTAATTAGTATCCACGAAATCATTTGAGCCGGCCTGTTCTCCATTATGAGTACTATCATGCCCGCCAGCAGCTGGTCGAAAAGTATTCGAGATTCGTCGCCAGAGCTCTACACTTCGCTGCCTAAATGGGCGCCAACCAACTCGAGTCTTGATTTGTTTAGGGTCATTTTCTTTCTCCTTGAATGAAGAATTTAGATTGGCATCGTAAGACTTAGTTCGAAAATACGGAGCTGGATGAGCAGCTAGAGAACCGCGCTCGAGACGTTCAAACTGCTGGATACGGGTTTTAACTGGAGATTCCTGATTGGTTGATGGCGTTTCCTCTACCTGGGTATCGAAGTGCGCTTTCGGTTTTATTGACCCTGCGTTGCCGATTGTCTCGGTGAAGTTACAGGAAAAATCACTCGTTGGGATTTTTGTAGTCAGCTCAGGGACTGGTATTCTCTCTATTGGGGTCATGTGTATAACTAATGTGTTTGGGGAGTCAACTCGGCCGTATTCCGTGGGAGCAATCTCGTTTATTTCGGGTACTTGCTTACTCCGGCCTCGATTTGGCCAGAATGACTTCGACGAGTTTGGGGATGAGTCTTTAGCTGCAGACCACTCGAAAATCTTTCGAAGATCGGATACTCTGCCTGTACATCTCGTCAGAAACTCCGACTTTGATGCCCTTTCTAGAGTCCTATCAACTTCCTCTGGCACTATTGTTCGGCTGGTTACGAGTTTTTCGCCCGCAAGGACACTTCGAGGGCCGGTTTTCGGGCTTCCATGGAAGAAATGACGGATAAGACTCGTACGAGAGGACTTCTTGCTGTCTCGAATTGTTGGGGAATCGAAGACACTCGCCACGTTGGTTTCATCTAGTTCGCCTCCATCCCTCGTATCTTCGTGTTTAAGCGATATCGCCCCATCAAAATTATGAGGGCCTCCTCGACGAAACCGACTACTTCTTGGAAGAGACCATGTAGGAGCATGACTTGTAGTATCAAGGGCGTGAGTTGTACGTAAAGACTGTTCTGATGCTTTGTTTCCTGGTCCAGTCTGGCTGGCTTTCCCTACGACGCTTGGAACAGTTTGCGCAGCAGTGTTATCTTCCTGCCTTAATGTTCTGATCGAGGCAGGATTCCCTCGGTAAGTAGATCCCGAAGAACGAAATATTTCCTTGTTGTTCCCGCGAGTGGGTGTTTTCTCCGAGGATAACTTAGATTTAGTAGGTGTTTTTGGTGCGGTTCTAGATGGCTGTGAGCTTTTCTCGAAAGATTTTCGAAGATCTGCCACGCTTGGTCGCTGTCTTTTGAAAGGATTCTTGGAGGGAGATGATGGTTCTTGTTTTTTCACTTGTGACTCCTCAGCCACTCGATGATATCGCGCGCCACCGTCGTTGCTTGCTTTTTGAGGTGAATTGAGGGGTGCGGCTGAAGTGGCTTGTACCTTTGGCTTGGATGGGGAATTCCGCTGAGAGTAATTTGATTTTGGAAGATGCTGCGGTGAGGAGCCCATCGGACAAGGGGCGGGTTCTTGAGTCTTTGATTGTCCCAGGGTTGAATCAGCCGGTTTAGAAAAGAGGGGGTAACTTATTGGCTCAGCCGTTTCGTTTTCTCTCATAGCAGTAGAGAGTCCGTCCGCGAGCTCGCTGCTTTTGTGTTCAAATACTCCTCTACGGCCTTCAAGCGGCCTAGGATCCTATCCAGGGCGTTTGGGTGTCTGAGAAGTGATGTCGTAAGACGTGGTTTGCTTAAGACCTTCGTCTTTCAACCCTAAAGTTGGAAGTACTTGACGTTCTGAGTGTTTTTCTCTTTTATCAGAAGATACGTTGCTCCCTTCCCTATCATGAAGGTGAAGACCAGCCTGAACGTCGCCTTCTCCTCTTGTAGCTTTGGACGACATACTGACAGGAAGCTTGGATTTATTTAACCTTGGAAGTGGGGACGCGACCTGTCTCGGCGAAACGTCTGAAGAGTAAACAACATCATTGTGGTTTTCCTCGGCGGCGATCTGATGCAGAGACTCAACCGGTACACCTTTTCGTCTCAAAGCTCCCTGAGCCCGGGGAATTGTACTCGGCTTGGCCTTAAGTAAGGATGTGGTCTCGGCACTGTTTAATGCGTCAAGAATCTCGAACTTGGATACAAGTGACCCTAGTTTCGGTGCGGGAGGACGACGCTGAGATGGAGCCTTGGCGATGGCTGCTTGAGGCGGAGAACTGGGGCCGTCTTGACGGATATGGGGAATAGATGTATCATCCTCTACAATGGACATCTGTTCCCTGTCAACAGAATTAGAACCATCAAGATTAGCCTCGATTTTACGTTGAGGGAGGCGTAATGGCGCGGGCTGAAGGTCGAGAGTCAAGTCATCGGGGTGTTCGGAGGGAATAGGGGAGGAGCTCATTGTTGAGCTCTGAGTGTTAGACGCCATTGCCAGTTCTATAATACCGAATATAATAACTTCCCAAGAAGTCCAAGATCTCGAACTCTTAGAACATTATATCGATCTGAGGAGAGCCATGAAGCTCCTTGAATAGGTTGGCGTAGCAGGGAATTGAACATGTTGTGAATTTGAATAAGATGATGCATGATTAGAAGGAGTTGTATAGGTGGTTTTTAAAGTCTCTGTAGGTTGGAAGGAATCAGAGCCTATCTAAGTACAAGGAAGTTGCGATTCCACGAATTATAGTATGACCTTTCTATAAGGGAGGTACTAGAGACTGTAATCTACATATATGTAGGTTCCTTCATAGCAAGTGCTAACCTGGAACGCGATGTGTTTCAAGGCCAACATTGAAGGGAAGAGAACTCAATCACGAATAGCGGAAGGTGATGACGTATGTACATGTGATTCTACCTAACATTATCGTCGAGAAATATAATATTTTACATTCAGTTTAAGATACATGCACATCATCATTTAGCTGCTTCATATCTGCCGATGCAAATGTCATGCATGCAAGTCGAAGCCGCGGATAAATACTACTCGGCGGCATGTCCTGCGTCTTCCCCGCAGGATGTTGGGGATCTCGCTTGGTAGGTTGCTTAATCCTATCCAGTGCCTGGCCACGCAGCTTGTACAGGCAAGCGTTGGCGAGTACACCTCCACTTCAAGCTCCGTATGTGTAAGCTAAGCCCTATATCCGTATGCATCCATCATGCATGTATGTGTGGACCTATTCTGCCAGGAACAACAAGTTCGTGCTAAGGGGCAGCTACCCAAACACACAAGTCAAACAGAGTAGAGCTAGACATATGATGGCAGAGTCAGAAGAAAACTACACAATCCAAAAGGAAGCCTCTCGCATCCTCCACTCCGTCCTCCTGACGGACTCGCGCCTACAAATTCCAGATTCAGTCAAAGCTGCGGCATCGCACACATCCTTCGACAACTCAGCCCTATCCGCCCCCTTCCTGCCTGCCCCCGTAAAATGCACCGAATTAAGCACGGCGCTTTGGGCTCTCCTGGCTACCTTCGGGAATGCTATTGCCTCGGAGCGTTACAATCTCCCTAACCAAAAAGTCGTGGTTAATAGCGACGTCGCTTCCATCTTTCTGATCTCCTTCTGGCTGATGCGGGTCGGTGGAAAACCTGTCTCGGACCCGTCGCTGGTGAAGCGGTATAGCATATATGACACTACGCAACAGTTCACGTTCTGGAGGAGACTAGTAACGAACTTATACCCGACGCGCGACGGCTGGTGGTTTCATCTGCACGGAGGACTGAACTCGGACCGCAGCTTAAGAATGCTGGGGTTACCGACTCACAAAAACGTTGCTGACGAGATGGAGGCTATCAACGGCCTTTCCGAAAGCGTGCGTCAGTTTGATGCCGAATGGCTCGATATCGAGGCCAACGAATACTGGAGGCAGGCGGGCGGAATTTGCCTTACGCCCGAAGAGTACCGCGAGACTGAACAAGGCAAAGCTGTGGCTAATGATGGGCTGTATTTATTGGAAGAATTTCCGCATGAAAAACTACCGCCAGTGCCGTGGCCCAAAGTCGACACGAAGACATATAGACCCCTAGAGGGTATCAAGATCGTCGATCTGACTCGAGCCATAGCCGGCCCAACGATTGCCAAGCTTGCGGCGCTGTTCGGTGCTACCGTGATCAGGGTATCTAACGTAAAGCTGCCAGACCTGGGTATCGTGCTTATGGAGAGCAATCTTGGTAAGCGGGACACGCATCTCGACCTCAAAACAGAAGAAGGCCGAGCAGCATTACTGCATTTGATCCAGGATGCAGATGTGGTTCTCGACGGTTACCGGCCAGGCGCTCTTGAGAAATTAGGATTCGGCCCTACGTATGTACACGAGATAGCGAAGAGACGAGGCAAAGGTATAGTGTACGCACGCGAGAATTGCTATGGCTGGAAGGGGCCGTGGAAGCACCGCAGCGGGTGGCAGCAGATCAGCGACGCGGTAACCGGCATAGCGTGGCTTTTCGCTCGGATGTGGGATTCGGACGAGCCAACAATGCCGTTTTTGCCTAACTCCGACTTCCAGACTGGTATTGTAGGATGCATAGCCGTCATGAACGCACTCGATAAGCGAGCGAAGAAAGGGGGCAATTACCTCGTGTCCATGTCGCTAAACCAGCTCAATAGCTTTTTGATATCACTCGGAGCGCAAAGCCCGGAGGTGCAACAATCGTTACGGAAGATGTGGCCGAAGATGAGATTGCGGTCTTACGACGATATACACAGACAAATGAGAGTGGTGAGTGCTTGTGTGCTGTAGATTTAGGAACGGTCTTCTAATTTCATTTGATAGTTGTTAAGCGACTTGCGGGAGAAGACGCCACAGTTGTTGAATCCAAAATACTTCAACACTATCAAGGCCGATCTTGGTGTGCCCGACGAGGAAATGGTATTTGTTGGGCCTGCAGCTACGTATGAAACGACAAAATTGGGGTATGATTTAGGTAGCTGCTTGAGAGGAACACACGAAGCAAAGTGGCCGAGCCAAAGTTAAGGCTAGCTCAGCAGGTTGCAGGATCCTATTCCAGGTTATTAGCAACATTAGGTATATAGGTATATAGGTATATAACTGAACTAATTATGGGTATCAGCGCTGGCTAAGATAAAAGCAAATGGTAGGACAAATAGTCTACATCTACAGTAAGGAATGGTTCGCGTGACCTCCGGATTTACATCCCGCCTCTCTAGAGTGGAGGCTTGACCTCAGGTTCCACGTCGTTGAGGCCAACCCACGAAGTATCTTCGTAATCGCCCTCCTCTGCGTATTCATATGCACCATTTTCCATCTGTTTTTGCTTATAATACTCGTCATATTCCTCGGCCTCCGTTTCGGCTAGGGATTCTTGCATAGAGGGAGCAGAGGGAGGTGCAGGGACTATAGAAGATGTTGCGGGAGGGTGCGTGGGAGTTCGTGAAGTAGGTGGCAGACTAGTAGGTAAAGTAGGAGTTCCACGTGCTCCAGGTCCTTCAAGCGTATGATCTAGGGGGAGATCATGAGTATCGTCTGCCTCAATCGTCATGATCGCTGCTTGCCACTGCATCGCCTCGGCTTGCATTCGCCGTCGAGACCTAGGAGACCACGAACGAACTTGACGCAGTTTATCGGCGAATGTCTCGGCCGAAATGGTCTGGCCGGTTGGCTTATGGATCCTATGCCCTTGATCCATTCTAAATCTCATTTTGAGGACGCCATTGTTATCGGTGATGGCGTTGGGCTTCCTTGGAGTAGGTCTTCTAAATCTGAAAGACGATCTAGCCATCCGACTTTTCGCCACCCATTCCTCATCGTTAATAGGAACGTTTGTACATTTTTTATGTTGGTTCTGGTACGTGCAATTCGCACACGCATGCTTCGGACTACTCAGAGCGAGAACCGAGGGAGGTGCCACAACGCAGTGTGTGAAAGGGCCATTTCTTAATCGACAATTGCGACATGGATTTGGATTGATTTGACCCGAAACATAAATCATTACAGAACTGTAGTCGGCACCTATCCTGGGTTTGAATCCACCTTGTATGCGATATTGATTCCACTCGACCGGACGTAAGGCCGGCTGTTCCGCCAAAGCTTGGGCGAGCGGATTCATGGGGAGTGGAGTACTCTTTAGGTCATTCGGCAAAGCTTCCAATGTGCTTTGCCAGGCAGTCATCCCACTACGAGTTCCCGTGCCATTTGATACCGACTCTCCATCCTCATCGTTACTTTGCTTAGAACTAGCTTGCTGGGGAGCTTCACCTGGAACAAAACATGAGTTAGACTATGGTGAGGGAGTTCATAAATGTGTCTGATAGACTTAGTACTCACGGCTAAGCTGTGTATGATCGGGGTCATTGTTGCGCTGCGAATACCATGTTGTGACGGCTTCGTTTACCGCGGATCGGAAATCATAGTCCGCATGGTTATCTGCCATCTTGACGAAGACAGAATGGCGTTGAGGATGACATCAAGTTGATAAAACTGCAAACAAGCTCCGACTTGAAGATGGAGTGAGAGGAATAAATAAGACGCGTGACAATGGGTTGTAAGATCTACATACAACCAGCAAGAATGAAATGTTTCAGTTTAAAACTAATTCATAGTGAAGCTTAAAGAATGGAGGTTCATGGATATTTTAATTCTTTCGAATTAATATTCGAGGTTAGACCCGGCGTCTTTGAATTTAATAAGTGAAGATGTCGAGGACAAAACAGTTGATGATAAAAGCCCCACAATGGATGCCTATATGTACCCCTCTAGGGGTACAATTACCTGGTATGTATTATATGGATAGGTATATTCTACGGTATACGGCTAATAAGTCACAAAGGGGATACTACGTTATCTATACTAACCCCACTTTCAACCAATTCTTTCATAATATGTCAAGTATTCTGTAGAGGAAGTAAGTAACCCGCTATATTGTGTGTACCTCTGCGACTGGTTGCCGTTACGTGTACCTTTACTGCACATGTACATGTAATCCTCGAATTTGCAGAACATTCATCTAATGGTCACAAACATTCAAGTTCAACTACATAAAATTACCTCGTCCCAGACTACATGTAGGTAGGTATCGATAACCATCTGTTTCTAACTCATTCGAACTCCAAAATGGACATTACCTATCTTCTTAAACCCCCAAAATCCATCCACAAGGAAAACCACAACCGGGGAGATACTCTGCTCACAAGGATGCAGACGTAGATGCAGATGCAGATGCAGCCCTTTTCTCGATCTCGACGAGCTGCGGCGCTAGATCCTTAATGCATTCTTCAGCAGACCTATACTTTAAACCTAACACCTCCTCAACCTCAGGGGCGCTTGCACCGTACCAACCCTCTGGCCTATTCGTGTTCTCTGGCTCGCCTATGGGGATTACATCTCGCTTCTCTGGGAGCGCCTCTCGCAGGTAATTAGCCATCTCCTGATAACTCAGGTCGCCCGCAACAGTGAGCCATCGCTTGTTTGCAGCCTCGGGAACCGTCATGGCTAGTAGATGAGCGCGGGCGAGATCGCGCACGTCGATCCAGAGATAAAGAAACGTCTTTGGTACTGGATCCGTCGGCTTCAAACCAGGCCGTAAGAGCAATTTATAGATCATTCCGGTACTCTCATTTAGGTCCTCTGGTCTTGCGATCTGTGACGGATCGAAGAGTGGTCCGTATACTCCTGGGGGACATAGCGTCACCAGCTCAAAGTTGCTTTTTCCCTCTTCGACGAAGTCCCACGCCGCCTTCTCCGCGAATTTCTTACTCGCGGGATATGTGATTATAGGGTTCTGCGTGGCTACGGCCTGCTCGTATGTCACCGGGTTCCAGTCTTCCCTCGTGTAGATCTTGGGCGGATTTGAAATAGGGTTCCCGGCCAGGTCGCCAATAGCAGCGAAGGACGATGTGATGATGACGCGCTTCACACTAGGCGCTACGCGGGTGATGCCCGACAAGATTTCCGTCGTGCCTTTGACGGCCGGGTCTAGGAAATCAGTGCCGTTGACCGGGCGCATGAAAAAGGGCGAGGCCGTGTGCATGACGATATCGAACGGAGGAGTAGACACCAAGACTTCATCAAAGGCGCCCGGGGTAGTGATATCCGGCACCACCCCGAAGTCTAGCTGTGGAGTGTCCACGTATTTGCTGAAGGACTTTTTGAGAGTTTCTATCTTGGACTGCGACCGAGCAATGGCACGCACAGAGTGCCCTGCTTCGAGAAGCTGTGACAAGATATGTTGCGCGATGTATCCATTCGCTCCCGTAAGGAGAACTCGGTGGAATGTTGCCATTGTGCTTGTGATGGTCTAGGAGTGGGATTAGTATGCTGGCTCGTTTCTTGGATTGTTAAAACCCTCAGAGTATATTGCAAGCCAAGAAAGTGACTGGTGAGTATGGGAATGTTGCGATGTTCGAGCGATCTGAAAGTTCTAGCTACCATATGGCAATGGCTTCATTTATACGCGCATAGCACGACCCCTGTTTCCAGCCGATTACTCACTCTAGAACTTAACGGAAGACATGCCACCTCAAGGTCACGATCCTGATTTGGCTGGTTAACTCCATATCTGCCGCATACAGCCAATACTCAATACAGCTTCAAGGTAACCCTGAGGGAGGGTCACCTCGGCTTGGATTTCCAGGACCCATTTGACGTCAACGCTATCGTCCCTGAACCCTGCTGCGACCTTGCAAGCCACACCAATCCGGCGGGAATGGCGGGAATGGCGGGCCAGTACGGATCATTCACTTGAGCTGTTCGCGCCACCATGTTACCATATCTCGGTTACTAAGCGCGACGTAGGATATTCCGCTTCACCATAGCTCCCTCGGCAAATTAGTGCTTAGCTAATTTACTGACGCGTTCTAACGCCGATCTCCATCTTCCCGTATTTTCGGCTTTTATTCATTCGCTCGTTAAACATTTCCACCGAGAATTATGAAGCTCCCGGCAGACTTCTATTCCCGTTGTTTTTTATACACCACATGATTTTCGTCGACGGCAACCGGGCTTTCCGGACGGCGAAGATCGATCTAATTATCGTGTTGTCACAAGCCATTTGAATATTCTTCGAAAAAGCTAACAAATTCCTGCAGGACTCTATTTTAGTTGCGCTTGCGATTACTCCGCAGACCAACTGGCACATGAGGCAACTGTGCTGTCAAGTTGCTTGTATAAACTATTCCCCGGATCTATTAGAAATCTACTTTTACTAGGTTCCTGATGTTTAATATCTTACTTATTTTTATTTTCCTAAAGGATTACGTCCAGTTCCTATTTATTTTTCCAACTCCATGTAGGGTTTATATACAGGATTCGTATCACGTATAGAGATCCCAACTCTACGAGCGGATTTATGTCCGCCATTCCGAGGCCGACCACGTAGGTAGCAATGTGAACATACGGTTTAACTTAATACTCTTTGAGAAACATAAGTATAAGGTAGCAAGCCATACAGGGGGAGAACAAACGCTAGGTATCGCTCAATAAGCTAGACACCATGAATCTAGGCTTCGGTGATAAGTACGAGTGTAGCGGTCCAGTTTCTTAGTGCGGAAATAACTACTCATATAGCTTGTGGTCAGTTAAAAAGACATAGAATCACCACATCATCGTTTAATCGTATGACGTACCACTAGAGTACCAAGTATAGCACGAGCATATGGTAACATAATATTCAGGATATTCTTAGTTCGCTCTGCTGACTAGACAGAAGATCTAGCACTTTCCGATGAGATACTTAGGCTTAAGCTATGATATTGAGAATATAGTCAGAGGTCATGCTTACCTCTGACGATTCTTGAGAATCATATCCACACAAGGTGCGTCCATGCCTCGGCATGTGGATTCGGGTACCTGAGTTATCTATCATCCTTCTCTTATTGCCGCTCACTACACTAGAGTATATGAGATATCTCCTTGCAAGCGACTACGAGAGCACTATTATTTTCAATCGTTTCATTTACATCAACCGATATCCATATACTAGACGTATGTTTATCCTCCCAACCCGTATTAACCAGTTGTCCTGGTAAACAGATTTTATTGATAGATCAAAAAGCAGTACAAATGGACTTGAGGGGAAATAGCGAATGAGTCCAAGACAGCCGTCAAAGCCCTCGTATAGAAGCCGCAGTTCAAGACGGGTAAGAGGACTTATAGTTGGTGATTCTAATACGCAAGCGGTAAGCCAACTCAAGAGATAACCACCTCTACCTGGGCATTTTCCTACACCAAGTGAGTTCCTTATATACCTATGCAAGCGAGGCATGAAGTGACCATAGTAATGAGACTAGCTTTATATTGTCATTTCCCCTGATGGCGTAGGATAGGGAGGAAGTCGATCTTGGAGCATTATTCAATAATGTCAACCCCAATCCTAACCCTGGTTTTGGTATGTGTTTGCCTTTATCGTGAAATCTTGAATTTGCTGAGTCTAGCTGTTCAAAAGAGAACTCTGTTGCAATTATACTCGGGTGTTCCTCTTATCTAGTAGTTCATTTATAGAGTGGCGGTATATTCCAATTTCTACCCTCACCAAACGAGGCATGTTAATACGAAGGGATGCCGAACAGATATAGTTCTCGAGCTATACTGACCTAACTTATACCTATAAAATCCAATAAATGGCTTAAGTTTGGTTTCTTTTCGTCTTGCTCTTCGTTGCTCCTAGACTCTTCATTTACTGGGAGACGAATTCAAACTGCTGACCGACTGCCAACACCTGCCGTACCTAAGTGTAGGAATTATCGCTTACCATGTGCCTACCGTGTAAATAAAGGCTTAATCATGCCTTACATCTGAGTACCTAACGTAACAGGTACTCAAAAGTAGAGACGAACATTCTTCGGGATCCTTAAAGCTGATGTATTTACCCATTCTTAGATAATCAATGAGCTCCAGTCGACTAAGCGATCGGTCCTATTCACCGCTATATGTCATAACTTAAGTATACATGCCACTCGGTGGAATTTCATTGCGAATATCAATGTGTGATAGTACCTTGCAGGATGGTTATATCTCTTCCATGTTTTCAACTCAAGTTCCCTGTCAGCTAGCTGTTCCAGCTCATCGGTGGTTGGATTGGAGAAACCTCGGAGCCCCTATCTCCCACACTACTGGCAAAAGTTCGGGATAGGAGTCATGGAGACGGCCAACGAAGTGCGCGACGGGGTAGCCGGGCCGCAAACCGGCGCAGATCTAAACTACATTGAATGGATGCTTCACCATCGTCTCTATGCACGCTTTCCCCCGATCACGTTCCGGTGTTGAGGGTCACAATTGTACACGTTCGGGTTGTTTTTTTGCTTGGAAGGTCACAGAGAAGGAGACGGTACGAAAGAGCCGAGTCCTATATGATCCTCGCGATATATCTCTGCCAAGCAGCGACTTACGTTGAATCCTATAGCTTGTTGGTCGAAGTCGGCAAGTAGTTAGTCGTAGTTAGGGTCCATGGTTGGAGCTTGCATGAAGTAGACGAGTGGTACGCGGTAGAAGCGGGACTGGCGTTGGGTTATAAAGGTGGTATCGAACCCATAATCTAATGAGCAAAATCCTAATATCCTTTCCCTCTCTCTTTCTTTCTTTCCTCCGGGCCAGGAAGTGTTACTTCTCTTTCCCTATAGTTTCCTGCCCAGTTCCTTGAATTGCAATAAAGATGGCAGATATCAACGTGGAACAGGTGCTTAAGAAGCTCTCTATGAGCGATAAGGTCGATCTTTTAGCAGGTATTGACTTTTGGCACACTAAAGGCCTTCCGGAATATGGCATCCCTTCATTACGCTTAAGCGATGGACCTAATGGGGTCCGTGGTACGAAATTCTTCAATGGTATCAAAGCTGCTTGCTTTCCTTGTGGAACTGGATTAGGTGCCACCTTCAACCAAGAGCTTCTAGAAGAAGCAGGAAAGAAGATGGGAGAGGAGGCTAAGGTCAAGGGGGCACACGCGATCTTAGGACCTACGATAAACATGCAACGAGGGCCCCTTGGTGGCCGGGGATTTGAGTCGCTTGGTGAAGACCCGTTCTTAGCTGGCCTGGGAGCCGCTGCACTTATCAGGGGCATTCAATCGACAGGAGTCCAGGCTACTATTAAGCATTTCGTTTGCAATGACCACGAACATAAACGAAATGCTGTCCAAGCCATCATTACGGAACGAGCATTGCGTGAAATCTACGCGCTGCCATTTCAGCTAGTGGTTCGCGATTCCAACCCGGCTTCGTTCATGACAGGTTATAATGGAGTCAATGGGATATACTGCAGTGAGAACCCTAAGCTTCTGGATAAAATGCTGCGTGGAGAATGGGGTTGGGACGGAATGGTTATGAGCGATTGGTATGGCACATATAGCACTACGGAGGCAGCACTGGCTGGCTTGGACCTTGAGATGCCTGGACCACCACGATTCAGGGGCGAGCCGCTCAAGTTCAATGTTGCGACCGACAAGGTTCGGACACATGTTTTGGATCAACGAGTGAAGGCTATGTTAGAATTCATCAAGAAGTGCGCTGCTAGCGGTGTGAAAGAAAATGCACCAGAAGGAACAGCCGATACCCCCGAGACAAGAGACTTGTTGCGGCGGATAGGAAATGAGGGAATAGTGTTACTGAAGAACGAGAAAAGTGTTTTACCCCTGAAGAAGGATAGTAAGGTACGTTATTTAATCTTCGCGCCGCAGGAATATTTCTCTCGTGCCGACTGCTAATTTTCGACTTTAATAGACGGTAGTTATCGGACCCAATGCCAAGGTCGCAACATACCATGGAGGAGGATCTGCGTCTTTAGCAGCCTACTATGCTATAACTCCGTTCGACGGGATCAGTAGCAAGTTATCGACACCACCAGAGTATACAATCGGTCAATACTCGCATAAGCTATTACCTCTTCTTGGTTATTCTACCAAATCAGTCAAGGGCGGAAAAGGAATGACAATGAAGGTTTATACCGAAGGCCCGGAGATCTCGGATAGACAACCTGTTGACCAGTTGGAGATTCTGAAGACGGAAATGCTCTTAATCGACTACGAGAATCCTAATGTGACAGGTCCTTTGTGGTACGCGACGCTTGAAGGATCCCTTGTTGCCGAGGAAGACGCCACGTGGGAATTCGGCGTCGTCGTATCTGGCTCGGCTAATCTCTATATCAATGACGAGTTGGTCGTGGACAACACCCAAAAGCAGACGTTAGGCGAGGCATTCTTCGGCAGTGCCACGGTTGAAGAGAAAGGGTTTTATGAGCTAAAGAAGGGGGAGACTTATACCTTTAAGGTCACATTCGGGTCGAGCCCAACATCTAAACTTGGGGGTGATGCTGTTCTTCTCAATGGTGGCGCGCTCAGAATTGGTGGATGCAAGGTTATTGATCCTAAGGCTGAGATTGCTCGTGCTGTTGAACTCGCCAAAAGTGCCGACCAAGTCATCGTCTGTGCTGGTCTCAACGCCGAGTGGGAGACTGAAGGCAATGACCGCACAGATATGAGGCTCCCTCCCGGCTTGGATGATCTGATTGCCGCAGTCGCAGAAGCCAACCCCAACACGGCCGTGGTCATGCAGTCTGGCACACCAGTGGAGATGCCGTGGATCAAGGACGTGAATGCTCTTATCCAAGCTTGGTATGGAGGAAACGAGACAGGAAATACCATCGCGGATATTCTCTTCGGCGATGTAAACCCATCAGGGAAGCTCAGCTTGAGTTTCTCGGTTCGTGTCCAGCACAACCCGGCGTATGTGAACTATAGGACCGAGGGCGGCCGTGTAATCTATGGCGAGGATATCTACATCGGTTACCGCTTCTACGAATTCGTAGACCGGGAAGTTCTATTTCCATTCGGACACGGTTTGAGCTACACAACTTTCAGCTTCTCAGATCTGTCTGTGAG
The DNA here is from genome assembly GCA_002120335.1 of Hypoxylon sp. EC38. Taxonomy (NCBI): domain Eukaryota; kingdom Fungi; phylum Ascomycota; class Sordariomycetes; order Xylariales; family Hypoxylaceae; genus Hypoxylon; species Hypoxylon sp. EC38. The sequence goes on along the minus strand of KZ111235.1, from coordinate 2,928,782 downwards.
TGACAAAGATGGGGAGCTGATTGTGTCTGTTACCGTCAAGAATACGGGCAGTGTGAAGGGGGCCGAGGTGGCGCAGGTTTATGTGGCACCGAAGCAAAAAGCTAAGGTGAATCGGCCAGTCAAGGAGCTTAAGGGCTTTGCCAAGGTAGAACTGGTTCCTGGTGAGGCTAAGACGGTAACCGTGAAAATAGCAAGCAGATATGCGGCCAGTTACTGGGACGAGGAGCGAGACGAATGGTGCGCCGAGGAAGGTGAGTATGAGGTTATCGTTAGTGATAGCAGCAGGGTAACGCAGGGCAAAGCTGCCAAAGGTTCCTTCAAGGTGGCTGAGACTTTCTGGTGGACCGGATTGTGATGGATTTCTAACTAGAAACTTGCTAACGACGGAATGATATGAAATGATAGAACGAAAGAGAAATAAATAGATTCATCTATTTGTTAGAATAAAGAGGATTTATACGCGACCCTATGAGATATCTGGTTCCTGATGTAATGATCTGTTAGCCAGGACAATACGCCTAATGGGATTGAAGTTCAAAGTGAAGTGGTCAAGGTTGTGAGACTCTCGCTATCTGTCACTTCTAATGCCCCTGTAACTCCACTAGTTCCGGGAACCCTACCCCACTGGTATTGAACCCCGCAGTGGGTCAGAAAGATTCATCGCGAACGCGGGGCAGTTTTAAGGGACGCGGCGCGGTCTCTCACATATGTATGTATCCATGTCTCTCAGAGCGTATTAACGACGAAGTTGAATAACCAACGTATCAAGCCCCAATTATGACTCTAGAATGAAGAAACAATCCCGTATCTAGCTAAACGAACAAAAACCCCAAAACAATGGCACCTCCCACGATCCTCGCCCACAAATCCTCCTTCCTAACCGCGCAAACCCTTCAGCTCTCCCAAGCTCTCGCTCCAAGTGCCGCATGGCGAACTTCCAACTCGTCTTCCGCAGAAGGCGGACTCTCCGATAGAGTAGTAGACGAAGTCCTCTACCGCGCGAACCACACCCTACAGCAGCACGCGCGTCGCGTATATGCTCCTCAAGCGAGCCGGCATGTCGCAGAGCAGATCGAGGCGCTATACTTGGAAGCAGCGGAGAAGGCCGTTCGAGGAGACAGCAGCGGCCGAGGAGGCGGTGATGGCGAGGAGGACGACGAGGGTACGACAACGAGTAAGAAGGGGGACGAAGAGGCCAAATTTCTGATGGTCGGCGCCGACTTCGGTACGTTAACCCATCGGTCAACGTAATCTACGGTTAAGTTACCTTATTAACACCGCTCCCAGCGTCCGATGAAGTCATATCCACCCTCCCCAGTACATGGGATCTCCACTCGCCCTCGCAAGCCGAAGCCCACCCGTCCGAAGCCCAGCGCTACACTGACCTCGCCGCCTCTCTATCCTCCCTCTCGGCGCAGCGCAAAGAAGCGCGCGCCCGGCTCGACCGCCTCCGGCGCATGCGCGCCCTTCTTTCGCCGCTCACTTCCGATCCGCAAGACAGCACAGGAGCCGACACTAGCGCGGGGAGAGGAGGGGGAGGAAGCAGCATAGACAAAGTGCAGCCCAACCTTGTGACGCGCGACGGCGAGCTCGAAAAGGAGCTTGAACGCATGCGCGTCCTCCTCGTGCGCGTCGCGGGCCGCGTAGCCCAACTACCTGATCCGGACCCCGTTTCCGAGGAAGACGCCGTTATGGAGGATGTAGAGTCTTTGGAGCGCGGCAAGGTGGACAGGTTACTTGACGGGTTTTGAAGGCAGGTTCATGTTGCTCCGAGAAATTTTTTTTTTTCGTTGTTTATAGTTAAGAGACTGGGAAATATGGCGTTAGGAAATGTCAAAATAGCTAGTTGGCCAAGTGCCTGATCGATGCATAACATGGTTGCCTTAGGTACCTAAGGATGATGATACCCATACTGTTTATAGATTGAAGAATATTCCTGCTAAAATCTACAAGCTGATGATAAACGAGATATGATATTACAACCAGCTAATTGCGTAGATAAGTGGTAAGAATAGAGATGAAATGTGATTAGACGAACTCGAATACAAGCATGAAGACATAACAAACTCGATACTGAAAACAAGGGGAACACTTTAAGAAAAGATAAATTTCAAACTGCGTGTCGGTCTCTTTTCTCCTTTTTAGCCTTGTTAACCTTCACAACTCCCTTACGCGACTCAGTGCTGAGCATCGGCAACGGCTATTCAATTTTGCTCGTAATCATACTTCATAATTCATAATCCTTGAAACCTACCATCAGTCGGTTGGCGGTATTAGTGACAGGATGCTCTTCTTCCTCTGTTCGTTATTCCCTTCTAGCGTGGCATCTTTGGAACTATCGTCAACATCAAGTCCCTTGGAGCTTTTCTTGAGGTCCTCCTGTTTGCCCTCTTCACCACTCTCCTTTTTATCCTCTTCATTATCCTTATCTTCGTCCTCATCCTTGTCCTTAGCATAGGGATCTGGACGGATCACGCGCAACTTCACAATCTCCTTATCCTTATCCTCGTCCGACACTTTGTAGTAAACTCGTAGACCGACTGTGGCGACCGCGTTCCACGGATTGCTCTCGAACTCGTCCGGTTCTTCGGGGCCGATGGGGGGCGGCGGTGGAGGAGATGGAAGTGGTGCATTGGCACGACGTTCAAGCTCGATGTCAAGCTCCCGGTCGCTAATCTCTGAGACAGACGAAATGTCACTCTCGTCGGAAGACGATTCGTTTACGTCTTCGTCCCCAGTGTGGTTTTCCTTTTCTTCTATATCGCCTTCTTCGCCTGATTTGGGCTTGTTGTCCTTTGAGTCCTCTAAACCACCAGTGGCCGGTCCATTTCCACCCTCGACCTCACCGGACCCGGATACATCATCCGGCTTCGACTCCTTAAGCTCCTTAGACGTCTCGGTCGGCTGTTCTTCAGATTTCGGCGACGGGTGACGAGACTTCTCTGAGTCTACAGATGGAGTCTCCACGCTCGGATCGGTACCCGAATCAGAAACTACTTCCTTCTTAGAATCATCCGGGCCAGGGGTCGGGCTCGGCGACAACACTTGAACGTGCTTTTCCTTCTCGGTCTCGAGCTGCTCTTCTTTAGTAGCGTTAACCTCCTTCTTGGCAGCTTCCTTAGACTTGGCCTTCTCAGCTTTCGCAGCCTTCTTAGCCTGCGCCTTAGCCTTAGCCTTAGCTTTCTTCTCCTGGCGTTTATTGTGTCGCTTGACGCGGAGGTAATGATCTCGGTTCCGAGCATCCATGATCTTTTTCTTGAGCTCCTGACGCTGCTTGTCCTTTTTGCGCTTTTCTGCCTCCTTCCGAGCCTTCTTTTCTTCGGGGGTCTCAATGACCTTCCCCTTGCTGTGAGCTAGGTCGTAAGACATTCCGACAGAGACCAGCTTGTCCCTACGATCACGCGCATTATCGCGAACTACCTCCTCTATTGGTAGTTTGTCCATATAGCGAATTGCGTTGATCTTTAGTAGGACAGTATATTCGCCTTCTTCTAACTCAAGCTCGACATTGACTGAACGATTTTGGCAATATGAACTGATGCTGCGGACTACATAGTCTTCTTGGCCATCCTTGTGTAAACGAAAGTTGAGCTCATATCGATATTGGCCTTCAAGACCACGATAGTATCGATCATCAAGTTGAGAAAGTACAATAACAACCGGACCAGTCTTTGCTAGAGTGAAGGCAAAATACGTATCATGGTAGTCCAGCGTCCAGGGGATCGAGAGTGTAGTCCACAAAGCGGTAACTTTCCACTCTGGCCCGAAAAGTCGAGTTCGGTCAAAAGCTTGGTACTTGCGAAGTAGATCGTCGTAGGATATCCAAAAGTTGCCGTCGTCACCGAAGCGGTGGTTGAGCTTGACCAGCCATTCGGCAGTCCATTCTTTCGAACCGTCACTCCAAGCGCCTTTCCATTCGCCTTTCCCCCAGGGATTCTTCAAAAGAAGAAGCCGCTGACCGTCTATGTCGACGGCCTTCATTATTGAATAAGCATGAAGCTCGACGATGCCCTTGCGGTCGCCCCATCCAACGCCCCACATCCCAGTAGAACACCCAAAGAGGAATTCGTCGTTGACTTTCATCAGCTCTTCCTTCCAGAAGTATTCTTTGTCTAGGATGTCGGTGGTATAGAGCTCGCTTGTGACTCCACCGGTGAGGTCCTCAATACCCTCGCCAGTGAAGCCGCCTTCGATTGCGGCATAGTCGCCGTGCGCTTTCGCATAGGCTTTTTCGAGTAGTGGCAACCAGGTCTCGTTCTCGTGCTCACACTGCGCGAAGTATAAAGCACCTGATCCACTCTGATATGCCTTACGATATTGCTCCTCAGAGTTGATTCTTTCGCGGTCTTCCCAGAGAATGCGCTCGAGGAAGCTCTCGTCAAAGTCCGGCTTTGTGAGAAACAACTTGTCGTCGATGATCTCGGAGATCCACTCACCATCGCGGTGAAAGACAAACCCATAGACACCAACCTGCTCGTCACGGGCTACACACACCCTCTCAATCAAACTAGGCTTGTTACTGAGAGTGCACAGGGCGGCGAGCAACCAGCAATCACCGTCGCGGCCCTGCCTAACATCATTGGCAGTGGGACCTTCAATGTAGAACTTAGGGTTATCGAAGATGTCGACCACGCGCTTGACGCTCTTCGGCTTGAAGTCTGAGTCGGGCTTCTCCTTGGTATTGCAGAGAGATTCCAATGTATCTCGACTGCCCCATTTCAGGTCGAACTCAAGATCGAAGTGCGGGTCTCGATATTTCTGATTTACTCTACGACACTCCTTGACAATTTTGGCTACCTTGGCCTTGCAAACAGCGGCGGCTTCTTCGTACGAGGTCTGCGTGTTCGTGCCGACGGCCTTGGTTGAACGTTTTGCCGCTTTCTCGACGTATTCGTTGTGCGGAATGACGGTGGTTGCTAATAGTGGTAAATCGGTAGCGTTAGTCAGTCCTCAACGTGGAGGCCAAGGATAACACACCTTTCCCGGGAGCCTTGGTGGTGAATTTGCTCCAGAACTCGTCAATTGCTTCCTGAGGGGTCTGTTGTTTGGGTTTCTTAGGGATCGTAGTTAGAGTCACGGGCACTTCAGCCATTACGGTACGGCCTTCAACGTCCTGGTTTAGGTATCCTGCCTCCGAGGGCGGTGCTGGAAATATAACCGACATATTTTCAAATGTTCCGGAATGAATTACGTAGTAACTTGGATCAATTGGTAGTTCGTTGTTACTACTTGCTAGAAAAGGTAGCAGCTCCTAACTATGTAATGTACGGCTAGTAAACGACCGCAGAAAGTAATATAGAAGAAGAACGAGAAGGGACCAAGTTCATAGATGGGCAGGGAGGAAAAAAGAGGAAGAAAGAGAGGAAGAGAGAGCTGAAAATGAGAGAAGAGACGGGAAGGAAGTATCCTTAGCTTTAAGGACCACGGATGACAACTCACAAGAGAGGGGGGGGAGAGAGAAGGGGGAAAAGATCAAATACAGAGGAAAAGGATCCGTGGTATTATCCCATGGATTAGGAAAGGCTCTAGCAATACCTAGCCCGCAGCATACTGACAAGTCGGCAAATCACTCCGAACCTTGAGGCTTTTCATCTATGTTCATGTCAGTCAGCATGCAACAATGGGAACAAAATGTGCCACTTTGTAGCAGGGCTGAAGCGAAGGAAGAGGGAGGGGGGGGATGCTAAACAAACATAGCTTCAAGACAACATTGAACGTATTATTCGTCAGAACCCTGCAGAATAACGGTTCAGGGTTTGACAAGTGGGGTTTTCAAGCCCCTCACTCATGTGCTGAGCTCAGCTAGGTACATGTATACATGTAGGTATAATAATTGGGGGCCAAAATCTTCCACTACATGTACCTAATCTTTAATACATCAATGTATTAAACATTTAAGCCAATAAGACTGTAAATTACCCATGTACATATAGGTACCTCGGCAGGATATAAAATACAAAAAATAAAACAACAGCACCTTCAACTTAATTAAATGTGTAAGTATCTTTTAGCCGACCTTTGTCGCAACCTTCAACAAAGGTGGGAGGTTCATGAGACCACAAGCTGTACTCGACGTCGTAAAAATTAGATGGGAAGAGATAGAAAGTCTTTTTCCGTCCACCCCCTAGATATGATATCCGGATCTCGTCAAAATCATGGACCCCGAATTCCTGGCGATCAAAAGCCGAAAGGTCGAATGGGTTCCATTCGAACTTCACGGGGAGATTCTGCTCTCCGCGTAGCAGCTTAACTAATCGTTGTTTCCCTCTAAGCCCTTTCGCCTTTGCAGCGTATTCCTGGTTTGCATCGACGACCACATCGCAAAGCTTATCGAAAGGCTCGATATCAACTTTTAATAACGCGTTTAGCAGTCGTTCTATGGTAACGCGTCGCCCTTTGCCAGCCCTGGCAGCAACCCTTGCGCAAGGACACAACACCCTCCATATACAATGCAACAGCTTTTGTATTGGGTGAATGCCCTCTCCTTTTCCGGGTTCTCTGGTTATCGCCGCACCGTGTTCAATTAGTGCTTTGAAACACCTATACATGGTTGTTGCCACCTTTGGCCAATTGTTCTTCCACGCCTGAGAGGCCAAGAGCTGATCGATAGGACGCATCATACCCTTGACTCCGTTTGGGTTCGCGCCTAGTTCAAGTAACGCCTCAACGGCAGCCGGGCAAGGATATTCGCAGGCCCAACTAAGAGCTGTTCGCCTGAAGAAATAATAATCAGACACATAGTCCACCTCGAGCCCCAGCTTATTAACCAGCACCCTGGCTAGGTCGGCGTTAAAATAGCCGTCAAACCCACCCATACACATGTGGACGAGCGAATGGGACGAGAACTTAATACCGCGATCGATCAGGTATTCAGCTACGGGCGCCGAGATTTTGTCATGTAGCCCAGTGGCCTCGTAGTGAAGACTGCAGGGCATGCTTTCGTTGGCAAGACCAAAAAGATGTTGGCGATCTAGAATGATGCGGACGCAATCAAGTTTATCAAGCCAGACAGCGCGCCCGAGCAACTCCTCAGGGGTCGTAGCCCAATGGCATCCTCGCTGGTATCCTTCCTCACCTTTTAAGTTTACCATTCCTGAATCTTCCATGGTATCTATGAGAAACTCGAAACTCTTGCTGCTATTACACATAGCCAGCTCGAATAAATCGAGCGAGTAATAATGGCCTAGATACCAATTCCAATCCCTCGTGCACTTATGGCAATGCCACTTCCGGGTATCTGACTTAATAAGATTGTATATCATAGACAGCATAGGCAGGTTTCCAGTTCTCACAGCATACCTCAATGGCCGCAAAGCGTCTGCGTTATATAGGTCGAAGAGAGCATGTTGCAATATATCAGGGTAGATCGCTGAATATAGTTCCATACGTGCGAGTGCCAAGCAGGTCCGGTCTTCGGGTTCTGCATACTTGACGATCTCGAGTAGAATGTCAAAGGAGACTCTCTGGGTTTCGTACATCGTGAATATAGGGTCTTGATAGTGGTAGATTTGTGGACTTGCTTCCCTGCTTTGTCTCAAATATATATCGCCGATACTTAGAAGAAGACTGTTATATATTTTATTTGAAATTACGATACGAGTAACAAAGTCTTTCAAGCTATACATGGCCTTGTTTGCTTGCTTTGTTGTTAGTTTCGATATTTAAGTCTTTCATGGCTTGTTCCAATAAATGAAATACATTTTTCAGGTTACCAGCTTACCTATATAAGATTTTAGTAAATGCAATTGTATTGTCGGTTACGTGTGACTTCGTGAAGTCCTAACTTCGTAAAGCTATCTCCTAAGGGAAAAAAACAGCGATTTATACGTGTCACTCGACCTCTAGATTTACTTGGGGCAATTCATCATACACAGCGGTTCTTCCAAGCTACCGAGGTCATTATTCGGCCCATCAATTACCTTAGGTAGATAAATTTAGTAACTTTCTCTGAATTGCAAGTACGTCTGGTAAGTAGTGAATGACTGAATTTTGTATGCCAGTGTGGAACGGTGCCATTCGCGCCTCGTACTGAGGAAAGAAAAAGACCAAGCCCTTAAATCGTCGCCTTAATCTGACCAAACACGGCTTTCTGAAACTTCTCATGCAACGCCATAACATCGGGTTGCATAGCCGGGAGAATCTGGCAGACAGCCACTCCACAAATCCCAAACTCGTAGTCGATAAACCACTCGCAACTCGGATACCCGCCCCAGAGCGTCGTTCCAGGTGAAAACCGCCCTTCCTGGCCATCCTTCGCCACCAGTCCTGCGAAACTCCACGTCTTGCGTACTGAAGCCGGAATTTGCATGCCAAGGTACTGCGCCTTCAAAGGGTGGGAATAGATAACGTTATTAAGCGCCTGTTCGCACCGCTCGTCTAGCTGCGGGCGGAAGAGCTCCTCATACGACGACGGCTTCAGGAGTTTAGTGTCACGCCGCAGGACCGCGGACAGGAACGTGTAGTACGCCTTAGCGGATGTGTAGACACCTGCACTCCCAAAGCAATCCCTAGCTCCGCCTACAATATCGAAGCCAGGAACGTATACAGCAGGCGGCTCGCCCTTCTCGTTCAGTGTACTCATATCAGCCAATCTATCCTTCAGGTCCTCCCTCGTCTTGGGGTAGAAACTAGCTTCATTTTCGATGCCGAGCGGGGTCCAGATGCGCGCGCACATAAACTCGTCCAGGGTGCAATTGCTAGCTACCTCGACTGCTTTTCCCGCCCAATCGTGACCAGCTCCGTATGCCCAGCTTGTTCCTGGGGTAAAAACAAGAGGAAGCGTGGATTTTTCTTCAACTGTGAAACCGCCCCATGGCTGCTCACCACGCGAGGCACGCCATTTCGTGAGAATAGGGTTAGACTGGTCATACTCGTGGCCGGAGGTGTGAGAGAGCAACATCCTAAGGGTGATTGGTGTATTGTTTTCAGTGAGGATAGCTGAGTTCTTAGTATCGTCAAAGCCGGTTATCAAGCCGTATTTTCCGATCTCTGGAAGCATGAGCTTGATGTCTGCATCCAGATCCAACGTTCCGTCCTCAACACATTGAAGGACGGCTACTGAGGTCATAAGCTTGGTCATTGATGCGATGGAGGCCACGGTAGAGTCAGTAAATGGCCGATTAGTGCCTTCTTTGAGACTGGCCTTTCCGAACGACTTGGAGTAGAGGATATGTCCTGGCTGGCACATTAGTTACATGGTTCTAAGTAGATCACCTCAGATCCGTGGAACGTCGTTCAGACTTCTGTCGGTATTAACTAGGTACTAATGAGAGGAAATTTTACCATCTTTATCACCCGCAAAAAGTGAGACACCGGGAAGGAGCCCGGTTGCAATAGCATCTTCATATAGTTTATCGATCTTCTGAGTCATGTCTGCGTTTATGATGGGTTCAAATCTTTAGTTTCAATCAAGAGGTATCAGTAACCTATATTTCTAAGTGAAACGGGTCACTTGTAGGAGGGAAATCGCTAGGTTCGACTACTCTTTCGACCATACGACTCCTATTACGTGGATATGTTAGCAGGAATTGACTATGGCTTAAGTTGATTAAGATCGTCACCTAACGCTTGGCTACGTTAGACCTAATACGATAACGAAGCTTCTTCTGATTATAAATAGATTCGCATCCGCACAGGTATATAATATAGCCTTAAGCACCCCAGATTCCGAAGGCCGCCAACACAGGGATTTTTCGTGTTGATTACCTAGAGTGGCGTCACTTCTAACCTTATGGATGACGAACCCAAGGGATAAGGAACGTGAGGGATGAGCAAATTAGAGCTATTGTACTACATAAATAAATTAAATGTATACCTACCATATATTTTACGATATTAATATCTTGATTCTTATAACCCAAGACAATAATACATCTATATGACCCTAACCTTAGTTCACAAAATCCTTTACACGTTCCTCACACCAATCAAAAAACTCCTTAGATCGTCCCGTCCCTCCTTCTTGTTTCCCTTTTATCGCTAGAAGAAGATCCGCTCTTTGTCCGGGATGCCATCGTCCATCGCATGTAGCGTAGTTCCCTGCCTTGGCTTCCTCCATGGTCACATCCTTCGAGAAGCTCATCCACATATACGTGTATGCGCCATACACTGGATCGCGGAGGGTAGGGTAGACGAGGTAATATTTGATCAAGTCTTTGACATGGCGCCATATGTTGGTGTTATAGCTTCCTGGATTACCTCCTATGTGAACAACCCCTAATCCGAAAGGGCCAGACTCGGATTGATGTCGCGAGAACTCAGTAGCTAGGAACCAGTTTCCAACTTTAGATTGGGCGTATAGCACACCCGCATGCTTCTCGCTGAAAGGGTCTTGGAGAAATTCCTTCGTTATCCCTCCTATCGGGCTTGTCATCTCAACGAGGATCGATGCAGCCCATACGACTCGTACACTGTCTTTCGGAGACCTTGCTGCTGTTTTCGTAAGGATGGGCGTGAGTAGTCTGGTTAACAAATAATGCCCAACCGAATTGGCAGTGATATGATATTCGTCCCCTTGAGGGGTTTTAGGAGCATCCTTCCAACCGCCGGTGCCAGCATTGTTAAACAATGCGTCGAGCCCCCCATCTGGGCCCTCGCTCTCTAGGAATCGCTGGGCTGCCGACTTGACATTTCTGAAGTCTGATAAGTCCATCGGTATGAACTGCAAGCTCCCCGTGTTTACGTCTTTTCCGGCATAGTGGTCTTTAATACGAGTAATGGCCTCTTCGGCATTTCTTTTCGTTCTCGTGAGCATATAAACCTTGCCGCCTGCAGCGTACAAGACGCGACAGAGCTCAAATCCTATTCCAGACGACCCGCCTGTCACGATGAACACCTTACCAGTCAAATTCGGCAGGTTGTCCTCTGTGAACGTTGCCCCATTACGAGGGGGGAAGAACTGCGTCCAGTATGAATAGACAGACATTATGAATCTTGAGCAGCAACCTGTAGAATACTGTAACTGCCCAAGTTGGCGTACTTCACCGAGTACCTATCTACCTATATAACAGCTGAAGGGACAAGGCGATAAACATTATTGCCTAATTCTGAGGTCGCTGCTACACGTAAGCTTACTTACATGCCTACTACCTATACATACCCAGGCAGCCAGGTAGGTAGTTAACGTGGCGGTGCGGTCAGCACCTCGCATCCTTCCCGAGGCATACTGTTTCATTCTCGGTCAGCTTAACAGAATATTAAATTTACTAAAAGGCTTATTACATACAAACGGCCTGTAATCCTACCCAATCAAACAGCCGCCACGTGCATCTATACTCTTAAATATTTTTTGCGCCGTCTTGCCTCTTTCGCTACGCACCGACCTCTGCGAGATCATGCGGAGGTATGTAAGGCGCGGACCCATTTTGGGATTATCGCTCGAGAGTCCTCATCCCATAAGCTGAATCTAGCCCCCCTGCAGCTAGTCTAGCCGGTTGGTAAGCCATGTTATTCACCTTGCCTAAGATTTCCCAGAACTTCACCGTAGACCATCATTGTTCCACTTCTAATTGTACCCAAAGAATGTCTCTCACAGATCACGGTCCCTCACATTATGATTATAATATATATGGGTCTTTTCAACTGAATGGTTCTTTCCAATGCCTTCCCACCCAAATCTTTAAAACAAGTTGCAGCACCCTCAACGACGTAATCAGAGCTCGAGTAAAAAACGAGGGTTTCGAAGCCATGAACTGTCCAGGAATCATGTTGCAGCACTGTTAACACTGCCCCCAAGAGTAGCGCGTTGATTTATTATATAATGGCCTAGGGATCGGTGGGGATTAGACATCCAAACCCGATCATAAATATACGAGTAGTCTCGTCGTATCCGAAGTAAATCGCATAACTATTATTCCCTTTATTTGGACTATTACCGAAATATACGCCGTCGATGAAGACCAAAACATAAGCTTAGGTATAGATGATGAATGAAGCATGAGATTGGGGGTACGTGGTTATTATTGGCAAGTTTGGGGAATAGCCAAAGGAAAGGGAGTAAATTTTCTTGAGTGTGGATGCTGCTGATTTGTGTGTACTGGGTATTCGAGAAGTTTGAAAAGTAGACTGCGTTGTATCCCCGACAACATAGAATTTTGAACGTTTTGGTGGTATTCAAAACAATAAATTACAAGGAATGAGTTATCGACCGGTTCTAGTAAAAGTTTTGTGATACTTGCTTCAGGTTGCGGCTTGTCGTTGAGGGAGAGGTTCAAATTACAACGTCGACCTGTAACTCTGAAAGAGCCAGGGCAAGGGCGTGGGTGGGGACAAGAATATATTTTTTTAAAAAAATACATCTAGGGTCGCCCATGCTGTTACTTTTAAGAAATAGTGTGTAGATTTGATGTAAGCGCTGTCTGAGTGATGGCTTATATTGTGAGCGAGGCAAACGACACAGATCGAAGGGGCTGCAGGCACACACTCTCATTCATGCTATGAGATATTGTCTTTGCAATAATTTGAAGCAGTTTGAGTTGTTTCAGCCCTCCACGGAATCTATTTCTATAGATACTGTGAAATATTAAAGAAGCTTTGCATAGGGATTTTTGCAAGAACTAGCTCCGTAGAAATGCTTGCGATACTTAAAATCTAATTCTTATGAATAGATCCCTTAGAATGAAACGAGCTAAGTCCAAGGTATTATTCATATATCAGTTGATTCACTCCAATCTATTAAGTTAGACCTATTTACCATCTAGTCAGGAATTATCTCATTCATCTCCGCTAGTGAGATCTGGATTGCTCAAGATGTGACATTAAGAATTTACCAATGATAGATGCCCTACCTTAGGTATATATCTGGCTCTAATTGGTCGGGTTGGTTCTTCATAATAAAAATGATTTTGAATGATTCTGTAAGCTAATCTCTCATGGTGAAATGCAGGAGCCTATAAGATAGTGACGAGCTTTCGGGTAGAGAGTAGTCTGGGTATATCGTTATATAGCATTGCTTAGAATCCTCATGCTGCCACAGGACTACCTGGTCGCGAGTCGATAAACGAACTTTATCCTAAAGGGATATTATGGTTCTGTTAGTTCTCGTACGGCTAACAACTGTTAGACTCACTATAATAAATACATCAGCAGTCTAGAGCAGAATTTAGTGACTATATAAGAGCTTTGAGACCATCTGCTGACTACATCACCTCACCAGATTATCGTAGGGATCTGTTTTCAGTTTGGTTCGTTGAGGTGGTGTTTAAGGGCCAGCTCGGGGTGATATTGAGTGTGTACCTATTGCTATAAATTGAGTAAATTCGATATAAGGATGAGTTGGGACTTTGTTACATTTAGAAGTATTGGTCATTATTTTACGGAGTATTATCGAGGGAGCATCACTTGAATCACTTTTAGCATGCTCTCGAGTCTACTTTCGACGCGTCCATTCCAACCAAATTATGAAACTTGAATAAGAGAGGTAGCCTATCATCAGCTGAGAAGATAGTGGAAGACTAACCATAAAAAGTAAGGAACGATTGATTAGAAGCTTATTTGAGAATATATTGATCGTAAATGAGATGCACTTTATAATGTTAGTTGGCTACCTGGAATTCGGTATTGGTCCATGGTCACGGTTTGTAGGATGTAGGATCGACACCCCTATTAATGTCGGAACACATGGTTGAATATATTAGGCGGTATGTCTGCCGAACCGAGGATTCTACAAATTGCCGTATTGGCACGTTTCGGATATATTGTCATTCTTTCCACATCATTTCTCTAATGCCAATTTATAGCAACGGTGCACGACAAGAGCTAGTAACTGGTCGAGAGACTCTGTAGTACTAAAGTCTAAAGGCTGCTAAAGCAACAGGCAGGTAGATGCGAGCAATCTAGGTAAACTAATCATGCCTACGCATAAGGTAGCTACAGTAATGAATCTTGTCGTATTTCTGGAATCTGATCTCACTGCGGTGGCCAAGGACGCAGACCGCAAGTTCGATCTTTTGTCGTCCATCAATAGGGCGTGCATGAGCTCGGAACAGGCGTCAAAGAGGCTAAGAAAGATTCTATTCAAGCATTACTGTGGCGAATAAATGCCACTCCAGACCGCAATTCGAATTAAGTATATACCACATATGTACCTAAAGCAGGCTGGCAAGAAAAGTTGGGACGAAAAAGCAGGCCTCGAACAAGATAGAACCGCTGGAGATCTGGTGGGACATTGGCATGGCTTGGATCGACTGGTCGCCAAAGCACGGTCCAGGCTAAGAAAGTGGTCGCTGGCGCGGATCAGATATCAGAGATGTTATCTTTCGTTCGGCCACGGACCGCAACGGCAATGATCTTCTCTAGTTCGTAGCGTACATAGTACATACAGTACGGTAGAGCGTCGAAATAAATCATGGGTACGTTCCTATAAATCTTCGAAATTTACTGTGGATTAAGGTATCTCGGTAATCTGTTTCTAGACTACCTGAAAGAATATATTGTAATCACGGGTTAACGAGAAGAACTCATGTTTTATAGGGTGACAGAGACGCATCGCGACGTGGACAATTGCTACGTAGTCAGCATATGTCGCCTCATTGGTTCATTGGTCGTTTCAAGGCTAAAGGAAATTTGTGAAAAGGGTCCATCCCGGTCGGAAGTTTTGATTGAGTTCCTCGCCAGCTAGCTAGTTGCACCAAGGCTCTGGATGCGCATGCATATGGGCGCAATTTGCTTCCTGGACTTGGGAGACCGATTTAGGAAGCTAGGTCCGAATACCAAAAAAGACATGAAACGAGTTCACTTGAATCTTGATAGGTTCGTTCGAGAAACAGCATCGTTTTCGGTAAATAATCCCCCCCCCTGTTATGTGCACTACCTAGTAGTTGTGTCCACTCTGCCCACTCAGCCCTCGGTACGAGAGAGCCGGAGTTTATAGGCTACTTGAAAAAAAACCGTTATCGCCCTCCATCAGCGGAGGACGGATGTCAACTGATAGACAAGACTCCCTGCGAACAGACTGTCGTGTCAGATCGAGTGGTGACGAGATATTTCACTCGCTAGAAAACTATTGCCAAGATGATCTTGATTTGGTGGGCCAGAAGGATTCTACTGGACGGGAGAGCGCCAGCTAGAATCGAGCACTTGCATGGAAGCATCCATCATTCGGCACTTTGACTGATGAGCTGAGATTTTGGTAGCAAGCCTAGTAAAAAAAAAAGTGCCGTTCTTCCCCTGTTTCGGCTTACGGAGAGTTTCTCCAAGTTGGAAAGATCATCGGCAATAGCTCCAAGCCGGCCAAGTAAGATAGTGTAGAAGCAGTGAGCTCTACATTATCACCTTGACACAACAGGAAACATTGCATTTATGTTGTTGAACATGAAGCTGCCGGTTGCGGAGAATTAGAAGAACTGCTCCGTTATCGTATATTCGCCTCATAAGTGCATCTACTTGCGCGTGTACTGTGACGAGCGCGCGGCAAAAAGAAGACAATAGAATGGGGGGTTTCTATTGTGCGCGCGCTTAATAAACATACTTCTTTTATCTTCCCGCGGCTATTGCCAGCCAGGGTAAACAGGTTAACAATGAGAACAGTATTAGTACATAGGTACCTAGGTATTCTTAGCCGATGGATGGAAGACGATAGCAACTGGATGGTGGCAAGGTTGACTCCGAGTTTTTGTTGAATTACCTATTAAGAAAGGTGAAGTGTTACGGTAAGACGTTGCGTTGGCATGCATACCTCCTATAGCATATACTTAAGGTACATACCCTGTGTAGGCACTTCAGTAGGCGATAAAAAAAAAAAAGTTGAAGATGGGGAAGAATGGTTGACTTGGCTGCTTGGTTGCCCCACTTAAGATCACGAATCTTCTGGTGCTGTTTCACCACCAATCCTTGCCCTTCTCACCCACCTGCTCCCTAACTAGCGTGCTGCTAATAACGTGCTACTAACCCTGCCAACTTGCTGCTCGCAGATGCCAACTCAGCGTATGCCGTGCACTAACTACAGTACCTTGCATAACCCAGGGGTTACGCTAACGCGGATTTAGACTAGACCGCAACTAGACCGCAACTAGACCGCCCGCCCCTCTCCTTTTCTAGTCTTTTCTCAGCATTATTTTTCTTCTTTTTGCACATGCAAGTAACACTCCCCCTTCCATCCTTAACAATGACACTATAAACCATTGGAACTACATCGGTCAAACCTCACGATAATATGCATATATTGTGCTTCTAGACCTATGATCGATTGAGTACCCAGTTCGCCAACTCATCGTGGTTGGTCGCACCATCTGTAAGTAAGCTAATGCCCGATGAGATGTCAGCAGCATCATCCTAAGTTGCGAGGTATCGTATCCCCTAATATCTTCCCAAATATTGCCACCATTATGCTGATGGGACTTTTAGAGAGAGAGAGAGAGAGAGAGACTAGACTCGCCGGGTTCCATTTTTAAGTGTTCAAGCAGTTCAGTTTAGTTCAAGCTCCTATGTACTACTTTATGTACGGTAGTGTGCCCGACGTACTCAGAGTATTTTATAGAGTGACTGGAAGATAGACCGGGTTCGTTTCCTGGCTCCGGCCATTCACGATGCGCAGATCTATTTTGCTCCTGTCGTGGCTCGAAATTCAGGAACAACGCGCCCAATGCCACTCTGGGGTACTACCCACCATATCAGGGAATCACCTCTATCGAATCAGTTAGATTCCATACAGAGAAGCTAAGGAGACCCTGGCAGTTTCATCCTTAGCTCCCACAATTAATTTCCTTCTTGGTCGTGCATTATGCTCACATTTCTTTGGCCCTTATTGTCTTCGTCTTTTTGTCCGATGTTCCCCTTCAAGGGTCAAGGGGTTGCCTTTGTTGTCCACTTTTTAGGCAGTGCCACCATCTTTCACATAGATCCCCGTGGGTCTCAACCGGGCCTCCATTATGGGCTCTTAATATATATCTTCGAAGGCGAGCTGCTTCGGGGCTCTCTCGCTGGTCCTTTCCCTCCGCGCCCAACCATTGTGCCTCACGCTCTCTTCTTCCGCTCTTGCTAGCCGAGTTTATATACCACATTCTTTTATTCTTGCTTCCGTCTTGATAGCTACCTAAGCTAGCTATCGGCTTGTTTACTTTCGTCTTTCCTTTCAGACTATATACCCGTCAACCCCCCTGCGAGACAGGCTTCCTTCTATAGCCAGGACAGCTACTACCTTCAACCATATATTAAACTCGAATCAGTCTCTATTCAGAAGATCCCTGGAGATCCATAGGACCGGTCGCTCACTACACTATATATCCGACACCAGCATAACCGTAACTTTCTGTCGCTTCCGATCTCAATACTTCAAAATGCGATTCCAGCAGAGCCTTCTTGCTTGTGTTGCTCCTGGCCTTATCGCCGCCATCACTCCCCCGAACATCAATGGCATGAGCATTGTCTGGTCCGAGGACTTCGAGGGTCCCGCCGGTGCCTCACCTAAGGGTGACGTCTGGAATGTTATGGATGCTATCAACACCAACAACGAAGTCCAGACCTACACCACCTCGAACCAGAATGTCCAGATCAGCGGCGGTGGTACTATTCAATTCGTTCCGCGGAAGTCACCAGCTGGTCTCTGGACCTCAGGCCGCATCGAGACTAAGGGTTCTTGGACTCCCGCTCCTGGAAAGATCACAAAGATCCAGGCAAATATCCTGTTGGGGAGCAACCCCACGATAAACAAACAAGGACTCTGGCCGGCTTTTTGGGCTCTTGGTGACGCGATGCGCCACGGTACCCAATGGCCTGCTGCCGGAGAAATAGATATCATGGAACAAGTCAATGGACTTCCCACCGGCTACGGCACCCTCCACTGCGGAAGCTCCATTGGCGGTCCTTGCGCCGAACCTCTGGGACGTGGTAAAAGTGTTGCCATGCCCGTTGATGGCTTCCACACCTGGGGTGTCACGATTGATCGTACAAACGACGATTGGCGCGCACAGTCCATCTCGTGGCAACTTGATGGCAACACTTTCTCTACGGTTACTGGAGCAGATATCAACGACGCTCCTATCTGGTCTTCTCTAGCACACAGCCCCTTGTGAGTACACATACACTAATATAGTCAACAGACTTGGGTGATCGTTTGCTAATCTGTCTTGTAGGTATGTCATTCTCAACGTTGCTATTGGTGGTGACTGGCCCGGCGCTCCCAATCTTGTAAGTACCTCTTCCTTCCGAAGGATCCCCTGCTACACCATTCACAAAGGCTGACATCCTATCTCTAGCTCACGGAGGATGGCTACGGTTCTATGATGGAAGTTCAATGGGTTGCCATCTACTCGTCATAGGCAACATTCCCAGTAACGTGATATGATACACCAAAAATAGAAATGGGTGTATATAAGGAAAATTGGCGTTTATCACATATAGGGTTCGGAATTTTGGATGAAGCTTGAGATACCTCTTTCTGTTGTGATTTTTATCTACATATGTCCCAGGAGGCAAAGCGCAGCTATTTAGACGCCTATCTACTTTGAAACATCAGCCATTGCAGATACCCCCTTTCGCTTCTACGGAGACCATTGGATGGGCCCGCGATCTAGCTACTTGATTCGCCGAAAGCGCTTCTCAAGTCTACCAAGCCTCTCTAGTCTTAAATGACGAATGACTAATGCAGGTCATCCTGCTTTACTCTACTCTTTGAGTAATCTTATTCAACACTTCGATGTGAGCCGATATACGTAATCAACTTGAGACTTACAGCGTGCTGTGAACTATAGTTATTTTTGGCCCATATTACTCCAGTCTATGTCCAACGTTGCGTCTCACGTTACACTTATCAGTTTCGTGGCTAACTTCTAGGGCCGTTTGTTGAGATAACGCCACGGCGTCAATTAGTTAATAAGGCGTAGTACTTGATACCTTAAAACTACCTACCTAAATCAGGTGGCAGTGCAGATTCATGTAACACTTTGATTGATCTAAATGTCGGCGACTTAAAATAAATTTTTGCTCCAGCTCGCCTTTCTAATCGCTCCAACTTATATCAATGTGCGTGGGCTAACTCACGAGGCTTAGACGTATATATGTGCATCATAATATGGCAGTATTGTTCAAGTAAAGGCGACAGCTTCCAGCGCGTCCTATCTACGTCTCGTGTAAACCAAATATTATCATCCATCTAGCTTTCTTCCTCCTCGCAGGAAAATCTCACATCGTGTACCGGAACTAGTTGGTGAGTCAGTGTTAGGGCAAAGTCTGGCAAAGACAGAAGCAAGGGTATAGAGACGAAGAGATCAACTTACATAAGGATTCTCAAAGTCGGTATAGTCCTGCTCTCCGAGCTGCTTGCCCCTTTCAACCCTTTCCTCCTCGGTGAGACCTTGCTCGCGAAGTTGCTTGTCGCGCCGCCGATTCCGCATGACGAGGACGACCCGCCACATAATAAGCAAGAGGAATTCAATACCAAAGCATACAGCACACCCAATGGTGCCGTGGATATATCGCGGCTTTGAAAGTTCTCATTAGTCGCGGTTTTATAGGTGGTACAAGAGGATTAGATGGAAGCGAGGGAAGAGAGAGCACATACAGCATCTTTTGCCGTAAAGATCTGGGACCCAACCATATTTCCCACACAATACCCGACAAAGGTAAAGGATGATGTTAGCGTACGCTTGGTGCGGCCGGCGACGTTGGATGGAATTAGTGTCCAAGCGAGGAACAGCCCTACTACGCAAGGAACGGTGATGAAATAACTACGGACCATCAAAAGGCACTTCATTAGCAATCGACTTCTTGATCCTGGTCCACGAAGAATGGGGGCTATTTCTCGGTGCAAACGTTACTCACCCTGCCCACTTGGTCCATTTGTATTGAGGCTCATTCGGCAGCGTTGCCATCACGATAAACCCAGCTATCGGAGGAAGAACGGATACAGTCATGAAATATCTAAGATTTCAAGTTAGCCGCCTACCTACCTAGGTGCCTGTGGCGAAATCCAGGCAGGCAATACCATCGTTGTCACTTACAGGCGCAAGTTCTTCTTCCTACTTGTGATGATGCCGATGCAGATAAACCACAGTACGGAAGTGATGTTCCGCGGTATATCGAGGAGAATTACCTGTAAGTTGGCTGATAGGCAGTCAGATATTGCTGCCTATTTTGTTGCTTGATAGGCTCTCATGGAGACTCACTGAATCCAGCATTGGTGTTGATGATAGAGCCGAATGCGGTGATCCCACCGTTAGGCACGGAATTTAGAAAGGCATTGATACCAGCGAACCAGAACTATGAGCGGCGCAGTCGCCTCTTATGTTAGCGAAGCAAAACTACGATACGCCTGTCTTTCCCTGAAGACCCTACTCTCGATCCACACAAATAGAGGAGGCGGGTATTTAGGGGTACTTACACAAGGATCGATCAAGCATTCCCGCGCTTGCTTCCACTTCCATCTCTTGATGCCGGTCCGGTCGTGGCCGGTATTATTCGACAAGATGCGTGCATTGGCAATTTTCTTCTCCTCGGGAGATAGCCATCGCACTTCAGATGGCGTACCTAGCAAAAAGAGACACAGAAAGCCTACGAGGATCGTCATACTTCCAAGGAACTACCCGAGGCGAATAATCCAGTGGTTAGCCTATTCCCATTCCATCACACATGCTGACTGCTCCATTCTTGTGGCAGCTAGTTGATAAGTATGACAAACTTACATAAGACATATACCTCCAAGCCTGGAACTCAGGTCCACGCGAGTACTGAACCGAGCCGATCCCGTAAAGCGTCAAGTTCGCAATAATGCCAAAGCCGGCGTTCGCGCTCTGGAAGACGAGCGACCGCGACGCATGCTCACGCGTCGTGTACCAACTACCCACAACTAAAATAAATCCGGGCGAGATGCAGCACTCGAATAGGCCCTGCAGGGCTCGCAGAGTAATGAGTTGGGTGAAGTTCTGGGCGAAACCGACACAGAGGACGACTACTCCCCAGCAAAGCATGTAGCATGAGAGCGTTCGTCCCATGAGGTACCTCTGCAGGATGAAGTTGCTCGGAAACTCGAAGCACATGTATGTGATGTAAAATACCGTCGTGAGCCATGAGTACTGTTGTCCAACGAGTCCAGTATCCTGTTTTATGTGGACCTTGCGTTAATGGAAATTTGTTTTGGCAAATGTACCTAAGGTTAAGTACGGATGGGTAGGATTCAGCGCACCTTTGAAAGACCGAAGGTAGCTTGCGTTCCAATCGATGTCTTGTCTGTCTGCTGGATACCGTAACAGAGCCACATGAGCGGAAGCAGATACCTGTCAACTTTCCGCTTCAGCTTCTTGTACTCTTCTTCTGTATACTTCGGAGCCGTATCATCTTGAACTTCGCCGGCCGTGATGCTACTCTTCTCGCTAATCTCTACATCAGTTATTTTCCCCGCGTCCTTCTCCGAATTTTCAGGGAACTCCAAAGGAGACTTCATCTCCGCCGGCATGGCGGTGATCTCTGGAGCTTGTGCCATTGCTCGCTACGTAACTATGGGCCTTTGAAGAACACCTCTCAAACTACTACAAAGACATTTGGAGTCTACATGATTCTATAAGACACAAGGGGTCATCTTGATTATATTATATGCATTCCCGAGCTCTAGAACTCACCTACACCCCGCAGGTACAGATCAATGGTACGTTATCGCAGGAGGAGAAAGGGCAGATAAGAGGTCAGATACGCACGAGCATGGGTGACGTCCATCACTTGCGTCTGTCTCGGAACTGCATATCTCTAACAACGCTGAGTGGCTGGCGGCAAAGCTTGATAAACAAAATCCCACCTATTTCCGATCCAAACTGTCGGATATAAGATCTCTTAGTTGGAATAACATTGTCTGTACACTAGGAATTATGCTGGTATACACTCAACATTGGCCTTTGTCCTACTCCTCCCCCTTTTTTTCACTTCTATTTAAAACTACCTTAGGTACATAATGAAATCCCACGTAGCGACAAAGGAACGCTCAGTATGAAAATATCTATCAGTACGACCGTATCTCGTGGTTGGAGGTGGGGTCCGGGGAAGATCGCCATTCTTTATCTAATCTTCGGAGACAACCGATGCGAATATAATAGGGCAGACAATATACGCAGCTTAACCCTGCATTTAAAACTGCTTTAGTCAAGTAACAGATACGATTATATTTCCTAAGACTATAGTTTTTCATATCATATAGCCATGACTAAAACTTATTCACTTGCCTAATATGGACATGCGCCTATCTCATTCATACGAATACCTGCATGATAAGTGTCTTTTTGATCTAACCCAATCAGATCTACGGATTGGTAGGTCGAAGCTTTGAGGAGTTACATTAGTCCGAAGGTGACCCGAATACCAATGGGAATGATGTCAACGTGTTTTGTATATTCATCACATCCTATGAAAAGGAGACGGTGGAGAACATCGAGAGAGGAGCAGTAGCAATCTATCACAATCAACAGTGTGAAATTAACGTACATGGAAGTCACAAAGTTGTTGGTATAATATTATATAAATATGGCATATCCAAGATCAGAGTGAAGGCACCAGATGCAAGAGACCGCTGTTGGGAAGTTGATTGATCGCTGGTGCCGACTTTGGGACTTCCGGCACTTTCTCTCTAAATTCTAGGGTTTGTCAATGATTAGGAGAGTTCGATGGTTGTGATTATTGATACTTGATTCTGTAAGAAGCTATTACCGATGACGCTAGGTTTTCTATCCTCCTATTTCTGGTGTGTTATGATCTTATGTTGCTCTTTATGACGGCCTTGGAGGAGCATTCGTAGCGTAGGTCTCTTGGCTATTTCTTTTCTTGTTCGCGTCGGGTATATCTCGATGAGCTCGATAAGGTATATAGGAACGTCCCCAGATACCTACAAGTATCATCACACCTAGTCTACTCGCTTTTTCCAGTGAATGTACGACTTCCGTGATATATTAAGACCGGACAAGTGTGCCTGTACCTACCTCAGTACCTATTTAACGAATCCTGTCAAATCTGAGCATCACCATCCACTTTACTCCAATATCCATGGTCCCAGATCTGCCCACAATTGACATCTTTCGCCCCGTCCCCCTTCCCAAGAACTACCTTCGGCAACCCCAAAGTTTGCTTTCAAAGGCGGGGAAGTGCCGTTTCCAGATACATAGCTGGCTACTTGAATTGTGGTCCCATTCAGAACAAAAGGGGTTGTAATTAGCGTACCTCCTGTCATGTTCAGATTCAGCATCCAGTCACATCCTGGTTCCCCCTGCCACTGAGGCCATATTCCGGTTCCCGCTGCTTTGATACTCCCATCACCTGAGACACTCGTCTGTGCTTTGTTAAGCGTCGGGTCTCCTTTCACTATGAAATTGCCCCAGATTTGCTGGAAGGCTGTGCGAAACTCTTCATCCATGCCTCCACCAATAAAGTCTGTTTGCCGGATTAACGGATCAAGGTCGAGGCCGTGCTCTGCTGGCGGAACTGAGAACTGGTGATGCCAAGCTTTTCCGTTTTCCTTTCTCGCGTAGCCGTTGGCAAGCCAGTAGGATGGACAGACGAATGTTGTTTCCGCATAGAGGTTAGTAGCGGCTTGCTGCCATCCAAAAGCCCACCCGGAATTCGTTGTTGAATACGGCGGGTTCTCACCGTCCGAATTAACCAGTATGCTCGAAGAGTTCTCCGGGACGGAGTAGAGAGCGAGAATGTTCGTAATGTTCTCTTCGGTTAATTTCGGATAGTTATTTAAGAGAAAACTCGTGAAGTCTTCCTCGCTCGCTATCCCCTGAGGAGTGAAGTCTACACCTTCGTTTAGGTTGTTTGACGAGAGAATACGAACACCGTTAAGCTTTCCACCATTCAGAAGCTGACTAGTAGGCCTTTCCTGGATCAACGTCCCGTCTGTAACCGGGATGAACGCCCATTGACCATAGAGTCCGGACGTACTAACGTAGTCGCTTGCGTTTTGAAGATCAACTGTGTCTGCTGATACCAAACATTCAAAAACAGACTTGTTAGCTGTGACTTCGTCTGTGAGACAACCCACGCTTTCTACAAAGCGATTGTAATATTGAGTCGTCCTGGTGCCATCGTACTCCCTATAAAAGCCATTAGTTTTTCCCGACTCCAGAACTAGGCGGAGAACTTTAACTTACCATTGTGTAGGTAGGTAAGGACTTGAGGCGATGATTCCATTGAACAAAGAGGTATTATCAGCACCTCCATAGGCCATACCAAGAAGCATAACACTCCCACCCCCAGCCGATTCCCCAGCAATGGTCACTTGCTCGGGATCACCACCAAAGAGATGAATGTACTTCTGAACCCATTGTAAAGAAAAGTACATATCATGGATTCCGGCGTTAAGCACTCCTGAATGGGCAAGCTCGGCAGATGAGAGAAAACCGAATGCTCCTAGTCGATACTGGATTGTTACAATGATATAGGTGTTCCCATTAGTATGAATCTGAGGCGATGGGTCAAATGCTCCGTTTGATACCCCATATCCACCGCCGTCTATTTCCATTAGAACCAGACAACTCTAATAAGAGGGATAGAAAGCTCACGAATCCAGACCAGGACGGGTAATCTTGTTTTATTAGCGGGAGCGAGAACATTGACGAAAAGGCAGTCTTCGGATCCCGATGGAACTGGACTCCTAGCTCTTTTCTTGGGTCAGACTTGTTTGCCTATAAGAACCGTGAGACATACTGCCCAGTAGCCCCCGACTGAGGACATTGTGATCCGTACTCAACCGCCGGAATCACTTGACTCCGATTTTGGCTTGGTAGTTGTGGTAATTGCCATCTTAACTTCCCAATAGGGGCGGCCGCATATCTTATCCTAATTGACCGTCAGACATGAAATCACCCATGTTTCTTAAGGAGATCGTACGTACCCCCTGTAAATATTCAGATCATATGTAGCATTGTAGTATCCTTGATACAAAGCGTAATCTAGATCAACGATTGGTGATGGAGGCGCCTGAGTCAAGCATGGGCGGAAGAGTAATACGGCGAAAAGCAAAAGCTTTTTCAGAAACATGTTTAAAGAATATAGAAACGTCGATGAGGGTTTAAACAAGACAGGAGGAAATTGACATTAAAATAGGACAACGGTCACTATCCGAGAGGCGTAAATACGTAAGATATTAAGATATATTTGGCTCGCATTTTCTTACCGGAACGACTCGAGAGCCTACTTTCGAATGATCGGAACCCCTCAGCCACTGGGCGAATGAAGACCTCAGGGCTCGCCAATGCATGACTAAATGCTGTGTATTTGTGATCAAAGATATGGATCGATCTTACACTGCATGTGGACGTCAACATAAAGATCCTAGTTGAGACCTCTTAATCTAATTAACACAAGTTAGAGTGTACCTATTAAGCCCCAAGTATCCTGTATCAGCCGGCCGTGGCTTACATGTCAAGATACATACGGCTTACGCAAATCCTTCGAGCCTCATCGACGAAATTCCTATCTGCCTAGGCCAGGCAGTTTTTATGAGTGCCCGTGACGCAGCTTGCAGTACACTATGAGTAGGTAGTTATAAGCTACTAATCCCTACTAGGTGTTTTCTTTCGTATTCTGTACTGCTGTACGATGTATCATACATTAGTTCCTCTAGTTCTTATATTCTCCTAGTTTCAAGCACAATGGCTTCGAAGCATTTTTATCCTTTGTTTTACTATCTGATATTAGACTACCTAGGTACGTACGATTGTCTATAAACATGATACAAAAAGAAAGATGAAAGTAGGCTACGTAAAATTCATCGTAGTAGACTTGCATTGAGCGTGAGGAGGGTATCATCGAATTTGTGATAACATGGCTGCCACATGATGTACTACAACGCGCCACTGTGTGACAATAAGCATCAGCAATAGCTAAGCTCGCATTATTGGGTAGAGTCTAACCGGAGGAATATGGCTTTCAGGCTCTCCAAGAGACTGCAGATCGTAAATGCAGCCACTTCGTTCGTGCGCGGGGTCAAAGTATTACGTGGTAATTGAGGCCTTGATGGAAAGTACCTCGTAAAACTCCGGATTATAGGTAGAGAACCTTTTGTCATGCTGTCTCCATAATAAGAATCAACTACATGTAGGTTAAGACTCCAACAGAGGAATGGTATAGGTAAGTACAGAAGACAAAAGGGTTTGTCGATTACCTCTCTGCCTTTATGACAGATCCCGTTATACTTCTATTACTTTCGGGTGGTCGAGCTGAAGAGCGACGAAACTGGTACCGGTCTGCGAGTTCTTTCTCTGCGGGTAATTCTCAGCTGATCCGATGTGCTTTGAGCCATAGACAAGGCCAGAGGTGGCGTAGGTCTTTCACTACAACTTCATGCCGTGCAACCCCAACGAGCATGGATGCCCCTAACAAAGGCTCCAGCTTACGATTTAAAAGCTGTTTCCTCTTAACTTTCTTGAACTCGAAGGTAAACGGACATCAACCCTAATATCTAAAGTACTTGATCAATCACTAAATCAAAGAAAATGAAATCAATAATCGAATCGACTAAACTACTCCAATCACAATGGACTTCCTCCCAAGACGGTGGCCGAATTGATTGGGGGAGCTGTTCTGTAATGTAAGGGATAGGGAAGGGTTCGAGAAGGGATGGGTTACACTACCTGCATCGACGGCATGGAGGCCTAATAGAGAGGATCCTAAATCTCGGATCGAGTACGGTACATGTATGTATAGGTATACGTCCAAGATGAACATCTTTGCATGTTCTCTTCTCTTGGCTTCATCTTGGCTGCCCCTGCCCCTCCTTAAGAGATGCGAAAGTGGATCTGTGTAACAATAGTCTTCTTTTTCCCTCTTTTCTGGTTGGAATTTCGATAGTTACGACTCTGCATATGATTTTACGTTATAAACTCATCATCATCATCATCATCATTATTATTATTATTTACTCTATTTTACCATGTGATATATACGTATTACTCTATAGCCTTACACTGAGCGATATTTGAAAAGGCAATGGAGAAGGAATGGAGAAGGAATGGCGGTTGAAGATATCAGATGGGTCCCAGCCATGCGGAGCTCCGAGTCTGCATATTTTATGCACAGGAAATATTAGGAGTATATGGTCACCAGCGTCGGCGTTAAACGCCCACGTCACATCCATTGCCAAGCCCATTTCTCCCCAATGTATGAACTTTCAGACTGCTCGAAACTAACCTAGCTCTGAGATTGTTTAACAATGTCTTAGGAGAATAGTCCATGACCCTGTTATCGCATCGAATATGGCTATTTCTGGAAACCGGGAAATAAGGGCTGCTTACCATACATGTAGATTGCACAAAATTCCAGATGTAGTGCTACATACGGTACGGCTGACCCTTGCAACCCTTGTCCTGTGCAACACATCGGAAATTTCTGAACTGAAAACCAGAAATTAAAGATGAAAAGCTTCATCACTAGCATTTCTACTTCCAATTCTATCTAGCTATCAAATATGGGCAGTCAAATAGCCCTTAGAATGCTCTCAATCGGGCCTTCAAGCCACGAAACTTTCGAGGTTAGCTTGCTTCGCGAGGCGCATACCACGACCCCGGGAGAGCTGATAATCAGATCCCCATACCTATTTGAAGTAGTGTGAGAACAATGACATACCACACCAGATCCTTTAGCCTAATACGTCTTCAAGGATCAGAGCGATGGAGTGCCTATGCTAATGATAATTCTGTATTAGTGCGACTTGTTGAGCCGCACCTCTTTGGGCAAGCGCGTACCGAGCTTGGATATGTCGTCAGCC
Organism: Hypoxylon sp. EC38; assembly: GCA_002120335.1. NCBI lineage: Eukaryota > Fungi > Ascomycota > Sordariomycetes > Xylariales > Hypoxylaceae > Hypoxylon > Hypoxylon sp. EC38. Next base: position 2,901,103 of record KZ111235.1, on the reverse strand, counting down.
ATGATGGGCAGACACGCGTCCTTCCGCACGTGTTAAACCGGATCCTGACGGCGGTAATCGACAACCTTAGCCTAACAAGCTAGAATCATTTTCCCAATTCATCCTGCGCGTACGCTGCATCACATTCCAAGGCTGAGGTCATATGTATCATCTAGACGGTGGTGGACTGAGGGGGAACGGGTCCTGGAGGTAACAAGGAAAGTCCTGATGCAACAAAAAGCAGCCGTGAAAACAGTTGCGTAGCATCACACCATCGGCTCGCAGGTAGTGTAGCTAATAAACTTCAGAAGCATTTCTCTATAGAGCTGATTCTCATTTTAGATTATGATTATAGCTGATACTACAGTACTTTGTCTGCGAAGCTTTTAACGTTAATATTATTTTGATAATATGGTTTGGCTTGCTGGACTCTCCTCCTTTGGTCGATCAGACGAAGGCAATGCTTCAACATCTGTCTCGGCAGAGATGACCGGTTCTTTTTTTGGAATATCGTCTCGCCTTATACTCCATCCTTGAGACCAGCCTATCCAACCTATCTCTCTAGGGCCCCTAATTATGCCGACAATAATAGCCACGCCGATGAAAGCGATATTGGAACTTCCGCTCCAAACCCAACCCCCTTGGGCGTACAATCGATTCCCAACGGCCGTCCCCATGATTTGACCTCCAAATGCAAAAACCATATAGACCGTGTTTATGCGATTTCTCGCCTTTGGATCTAGATTGTATATGTTACTTCTATTAGCAGTATGTGTGAAGTTCGCCCCTGAATCCATCATAATAGCGTGGATAATAGGCCCGGCTACTGTGAAGCTTCCAATAAAAGTAGATACCACGATACCCACGAACTCAAAAGCAAGGCCGAGAACAACAGAAAAGAGGAACACGAATCTATCGGTGATGAGGCGTGACCAGACAGGGGCAAGCGCAACGACTACAATTCCTATGAAGGCGAAGCAACCAATCTCGAGAGAGGAATATTCGTATGGTGACGATGCGAGGAGAAATGTCAGAGTGGTCCAGAAAGAAGTGAATGCAGCGCTAAGGAGGAATCCAATAATACAGGCTTGGGCCAGCAAAGGTTCCGTGACAACCATTACCGCCATTCCCCACAGGACTTTGAAGTAATTGAGCCCTTTGTTCTTCGTAGGATAATCTGGGAGGAAGAAAAAGAGTAGGATCAGCGTCAAGTATTGGGCGCCGAATGCCAGCCAGTAGATATTTCTCCAGGATGTGAAGTTGGCCACTATGCCGGAGAGGACTCTAGCAATGAGCAACCCAAGTGCTAGCCCCGATACGACGACAGAGAGTGAGCTTGCACGACGATGAGTGGGTGCCAAGTCGCCAACCAGAGGTAGCATGATTTGTGGCGTTACTGTCCTATTTGAATGTTAGGGCGAGAAGAAAAGGGTAAAACTACCAACGAAATCACCAGCAAAGGAATAAACAGTTCATGCATACCCGACTCCACAGAGGAACGATAGGCTTATAAACACGTCGAAGTTGTTTGTGAGGCATAATCCAATCCACTATACGAACTTAGCTAATGTTCATACAAAATGCAGGCGAGTCGAGAGATAAGGCAAATGACTTACAGTGGTTGCTGTCGCCCAGATAAGGAACAAGATGAATGGTCGGCGCGGGACCATGTCAGCTAAGGGGCACAGGAAGAGAAGTCCTACAGCATATCCTGCCTGAGATAGTGTAGCAACATCAGAGGCTCGCTCATAGCTCACATTGAACTCCTCAGCTAGGACATTCAAGATCGGTTGCGCATAGTAAAGATTGGCGACAGTAAACGTTCCACTCTACCACAGGTCAGCTCAGCTTCAGTTGCACGCAAGGAAGAGTAAGTCAATTGGCCAAGATCGTACGAAAGCTAGTAGAATATTCATTGATAGGGTAAAGTTGGGCGGGTTTTCGTGATCATAGCGACAGCGCCTTGGCATCCAGTTCAAGGCTCTCATCACGTTCGTTAATAAGGTGTTTCCCTTTGAGTCGGTAAGATCCCTCTCTGACGGAAGTGGATTGCCATTTTGTCTACTGCTCATCTCGACGTATTCCTGACTTTTGGTAGGCATGTCTTCAGTATCAGGTCCTATAACTGGCTTCTCGCATCGACCCTCCTCATCTTTGTTTCTCTCCATCAATGACTGCTTATTCTGTTGCCAATTATTGTGAACTTCAGTACTCCTCGTTATTCAGCCTGACAGCTCCAAGTAAGTTTATTGGGGGAATCCGATATCGCTTATCAATCCCGTGTTCTTAACTTTTTCTCTCTCTACGTAGTCCGGTGTCCCTGACAAGAAAGTTAGGCTTTGTGTCATTCCTTTTCTTTGTCTTCAAGAGCAGGCAGCCTACCTAGGTTAAATAGACCTTGGGATAATACGGAGTAACTTTGTTATTTCTCAAGCATTTTACCCCGGTTGCCGGACATTTGTTGCGACATTCGGCTCCTAGAGATTAGCTGCCGAAACGTGCATATCCGCATGCACCCGGCTAGCATAAGCGTTGTCAATATGGCTTGCGATTGCAGGCGTCCCTTCGGTAAACATAAGCAATCATAGGGCAGCAAGATGCGCTATCGCGATCTGCTGTCATTATCACGCCTACCAAACTACTAGTTCAAAATACCATTTAATCGACTTCGCATTAAGTATACCGCCATTTGCCTTCATCGGACTTAATGAACCTTACAGCATTCCAATTTACAAGGCTATCTGTCGATATTTGCTTCCGAAGTGACATCCGCTTCCAACATACGCATGCCAAAGACTACCAGCACGTCTTATCTCGTGCAACCTCAGTGACATGTCCCTCGTCTTCCGCAAGTTCTTCGATTCATAACTCACCAGCAGACCCATCTTCAGCCCGGATATTTCCGAACGTAACCATTCAATCTTTCAAGAATCTTGACCTATCGCTGTCGTCCAACGTGGTACCCCTAAGCAGAGTCGAAAAGTTCATGAGCAAGTCCGGTATCCAAATTTTCAAATCGAATACAAATTTGATGACACCACTCGTGAACATCACAGAGGTCGAAATAACTAAAACAGTTATCCACCCCCTGCTAACGATAGAACGAGTCTTGAAGCGGGTGGTAGTCCCTATAATCTCTGTAGGTGGATATTTAGTGAAGTAATAAGAACCATCGTCAGCAAGACCATGTGGATGTTATTCGAAAGTGAGATTGTAGTTATAATAAGCTAAGAAATAGCAGTTGAGTAACTGAGAAAACTGCATCACAAACGACTAGTTTCCGATAACAGAAAGGTTCAAGTAAGACTTCGGGTTAACTACCTCGGAGAAGGGCCTGTCTGGACGAAAGATATAGCCCTGCGACACCCCAATTGCAGGGGAGCTTTTCAAATAGTGATCACTAATTTCGCAAAGAAAAAAAAAGCAGTAGTAATACCTTTCCAACTATCAGAAGAACAAGCATCAAGAACGGTATAGCTTGGTGACTTATACCGCCGACGCTTTGGGACTTCCGTAGTCGACTGACTTCATAATCCCGACCTCCACACTTGGCCGAAACCTCAATGTAGGTGGTCGCGAGGTCACAAGCTCCTCTTGTCTTTACCCTATTAGTACCTTGCTTATTCCATCTCTCGAAGAAAAGCTGCCTGTTAGGGCTATCTTCCGTGGCCTCTTCGTGGCAACGTAAGATCGCCCCCCAGCGCGTGATCATACCATCAACTATCGAACCGTCAGAGACTGGTTCGTTATAAACCAAACACGAATCACTGCATCCTTCGGGACGGCGTGGTCTTCTCTCAACCAAGAGTCAGCAGTGGGTATACTAGGATAGCCGTATTCAGGACATTTTAGAGTCCCGTAGGCAGTTTCGAGAGCAAACCCCATAATTCCAGTCCATGAGATATTCACTATTGGTATCTCCAAAAAAGTAAAAAATTAAATAAAAAAAATAAAATAAAAATGGGTGTGGCTTCTGAATATACGGAGAAAGTAATCCGTTCATCTTTATTTTCCGAATGGTAGTCTGGAAAACTCTCGATCGCCGGAATCTTGATATCGCCCCAAGGGGCGAGAGGCGACTCTTTAATAGATGAAGGGGAAGCAGGAGATGACGTAAACGCTGGGTTGATAGTGTTCGAGCTGACGTACAGTATCGGCTGTATATATACCATATTGGGAGGACGCATTAGAAAAGTCTAAATAGCTGAGCTTCAGTGATTCAGTGCTTCGATTATAGAGTCCTGATAATTGGCCACTCTGAACAAGGCTTAACTATGAAACCCAAGGGTAAAGGACTGATAATGTCGACCTGTGTAATGTGCTGCTCGAGTTGTGTTGCTATTGTACTACCGAATGTGGTGCTGCCAGGAGTAAATCCAACAGGTAAACTCTCTCCTGTTTGTAGCCTCCATACGGCCAATAAGCGTATAGCACCTCCGACAACAAGCGCGTAAGAACAGGGAACACGATTGGACCTTAATAGAAAGTTTTCATTGGCATTCCAAGCATCACTAAGATATGAAAGGATTGTGTTCATCACATGCGCTGTCCAACTTCCGAACTAGATTAGAGTCCACGTGTAACCCATTGCCTTAACCAATAAGGCCTTCTAAAGCGAAGAGAGATAATGAAAATAGAATTATCATACAGTTATATAAGTTTTGAGATGGTTGCGACGCTTCATTCTTAGTCGTCGTCGTGTGTTAGGCCAGCCTCGAACTTGTTGATAGTAAGGAGTCATCGTGATTGGTAGGTTTGAGTCGATAAATTTGTCTCCCGTGAACAATTATACGTCCTACGATGGATAAGGTGGTCGGGACATGGACGTATCTTAAGTTTAATAAGTCGGCTTATTGTTCTTATACCACATACTGTATCATCTTGTTACGCAGTGTTTTCAACTACCCGAAAGTGTACAGCTTGGAAGTATAAGCCCGTAGAAGTGCGTCCGCGGGAATTAGCATACAACCTCTATAGTCCTAGCCTTTCAGTTTCACACCGGGTGGAATAAGATGACCTCGTACTATGTAAACCGATTTGAGGCTTAGGTCAAAACTAACGAATAGGTAGCCAACCAGTCTTGAAATCTAGCTTGCGACGAGTAGGCCAGCTCGAATGAGGCACAATATTAGGTACTCTAAGTATAGGTAGTCACTATGATCACCTAACAGGCCTTACTGGAAGTCCGTGCTCATCGGGCCCCTTCTCTGTATCCTTTCTCTATATTAAACTCAGTACAGAGATCGATGAATTCCTGCAGGTGCTCGGAAGCTTGGCTTCTCCTTACGCATTCCTCCAGTGATGGTACTGTCGGGAAGCTGCGGGTACATACAATATTAATAACCATCTTAGATGAGTCACGCCAAAAACCGTATATTGTACAACCAAGGGTTTTTGGCGTAGATGTTACTTCCCGGTGTCTCACTACATTTCGTACGCCACAAAGGGTTGGTGAGGTCCAATACGACTAACAGAATAGGACTTCCTTGAAAACCTTGGGGTGAATTAAGAAATAAACTACCTAGATTGGGTAAATTAATGTTGTCCCTTCATTAGCACTTTTCGAATTCTAGGCCCTCTCCTTTTCCCCCTTTTCGACTGAGATGCCTCTTATCGGTGAAACTTATTCCGGGTATACGCAGGTGGAGAAATCGGGACATGGCCGATGCAATAGAATGCGGCCTCGGACGAGTTTCGGCGGCTGGTTTTACCGGGGTTGGAAGGTCTTATCAGTACACTGATTGCTAAAAGGGCAGCGGGGCCGAGCACTGTTGCCCAATGGATTTTAAAGTGTACGGCATCGTATTCGATATATGGGTAACCATACATACTGCTAAGGTACCCATACTAAAGTACCTCTATACTAAGGTACATTCAGTTTTAGCGTAAACCTTTCATCTTTCCGACTTCCAACACGTTCACTCCTCTCTCTCTCTCTCTCTTTTTTTCTTAGTTAACTAACTAACCCTAGTTCTCACTTTCAATGTTCCCATCAGGAATCATTGAATCCATTATAGTACCATGACAGCAGACGAGACAAGTCCCTTGCTCGGAAATGGATCCTCTAAAACGACCAAGGTCGCGAAGACCACCGGGACGGTATTCGGCCCCGCCAATCGCATTTTGCTCGCCGGATTCATGATGGCATTCACTCTTGGCATAACTCAAGTTCCGGTGAGTGCCGGACATCGCGTCGATTGAGAAACGCAATACTAATGACGGCGCCAAGATCATCTATGTGTTTCGTCTTATGGAATGTGATGTTTTTTATAGCCACAACCCCCAGTTCGAGGGACCTGGCGATCGCTGTCACCGTCGGGAGATCAACGCGGGGACTGCCACTCAAGTGTCTATTCTAGGCATGTCAACCTCCTTTAGCGGAGTCTTCAATCTGTTCATATGTGGTTACTTTATTAAACTCTGGGGTCCACGATGGGCTTTCGTCTCGCAAACCGCCCTGCTAGGTCTAAGAGTGTCCACCCAAGTTCTTGGTGTGTCAATCGGAGGCCGAACAGGTGAAATCATTTTCCAAGCATGCCAAGCCATCGGCGTCATTGGAGGCCCTCGTGGTTTTCAGTAAGTCGCGACCTCTAACCCATTGCATTGACGCCATAATAGGTGCTAATTGGAGCCAAAAAAAAAAAGACTGGTTCTCAATACTGCTGTTAGTGAATTGGTCGCTCCCAAGGACCGTACCGCCGTATTTGGGCGATTGCAAGGATCAATCATGCTTGGGACTGCCTTCGGGTTCCTTCGTAGGTTCACCTTGCTAATAGCTTTCAATACACAATTGACAATGCCATAGTGGGAGGCGTGCTCGGCGATGTTTATAACATCAGACGTCCATTTGAAACCGCATTTTTCCTCTACGTTGTTTGCACACTATATGGAGCGTTATTCTTGCCCACGGCCACAGGTGAAAAGCCCCAGGCCCAGAAACAAGGGAGTCGGGGTATCAGCGCTTTCTTCGCACCCATCAAGATTATCGCTCCTCACAGATATCGCCTAGAATCAGGCAAGATCGTCAAGAATTATAGCTTGATCTTCCTTGCACTAGGTATTTTCATGGGCGTGGTGAGTTACGATTCTGCCAACCCCTCGTTAGGTTACTTCCTTTCCATCCGAACAGCTCTCTTACCATCGCCAGTTCGCTTCTGGGTATGCCCCAATCCTTTTACAGATGTACGCCACATCCGAGTTCAATTTCGGAACAACCGAGAATGGATATCTCATGTTCGGCAACTCGGCCATCCGTGGTATCTTCCTACTCTTCATGTTTCCAAAGATTATTTTCGCCGGCCGGATTTGGTACAACGGCACGCCGGTCTCAACTGGAAGTGGACATCCTGAGCTAGAGCCGGAGTGCCATATACCTATTAACCCAGAGGAATTTGAAGCCGATGAAGGCGGGGAAGTCCCACAAGAACCTGTCCAAGCTCCTGATGTGGATGAAGAAGACTCTGGCACAGGGTTTGACCTTTTCTTCGTAAGATGGAGTCTCGTCATCGACTCCTTAGTAACGTTTTCTGCCGGATTTTCCACAAATGGCTGGCAGGTGTATCTCGGTGAGCCTCATGATCGAGTCCTATTTCTTAATAAGTACTGACTATGAACAGCCGGTTTCCTTCTACCATTCGCTTCCGGATCGGCGCCAGCCGCAAAAGGGGTTATGACTGAACTGTGTCACCCAGACCAACGACAAGATGCGATCAGCGCGATCACGTTAGTAGAAAGTACAGCGACGCTACTAACACAAGGACTATTCGGCATTATATTTGCCGCTTTCTCAGAAATTGACAAGCCGAGATTGACGTTCTTCTGCAACGCAGTATGTCATGGCCATTCATCTTACTATTACACGGTTCTTACTGACATTATACCAGGGCCTTGCTGTGATTGGCTTCATCGTCCTATTTATGGCACATCTACCGCCTCCCAACAGTAAGAGGATTGATGAGGATGATTCAGAGACCGAGACCGACACTTAGACCGGCCCAACCACCAGAAACAATAATTGGAAATGCATGTTAGAATAAAGTAGCTAAGCAAGCAAGAAATAGATGGATGGGGTTATATATATCAGAGTGGAGGAAAATTAGAGTACTACCCTCTGTTCTGAGGTCCATCCTAAACTATAGAAATTGTTCAGTAGAGCAACTTATAGACAGGTATTCCAGGCGTGTAATACGATGGAAGTTCCTTGGCCTCGGCCACCTTTTTATTGTGCCCTTTCGTAGGACGGTGGACTTTAAAGTCCTAAATACCTAAAGTGTCAGGTTCATTCCTATCTGGTCTTTTGAGGGATTCGCCTATAAGGTGAGTGAGTTACCACCAGCAACGCTGTGATGCTCATAACCCCAACCAAGTTCATCCGCACTTCGAGCATGACGATTTCCAATGTGATTCATGTCCTTCCATCAGTGCGACCTAAGTGAGACACTATGGGTATTAGCAGCATCAGCCTTTCTCTTATTAGGGTGGCCCTGTCCCGTGGGCTTCTGTAGCCACAAATCATTTTCAGGGGGCGCTACCGTCAACGGTATATGTTGTAACAACACGCGCATCCTTAGTAGACCATCATAATACGAACATCCACGATATTCACATACATCGATATTCTGATGCAAAGTTACACATCTTAGACGAATCTCATCAGATATCTCATTAAACGCTATATAAATTTCTTCAGAAGCCCCGGGAAGCTACACCAAACGTGTCGAATGTCCCTCAATCAAAGTAAATATTACCCCGTAAACCCGCCATCAACCGGGATCGCCGTTCGCGTGATGAACTTGCTTTCGTCGTTTAGTAGGTATCCTACCATTGAGGCGACCTCTTCCGGCGTTACATAGCGCTTGAATAGCTGTGGGAAGTCCGTGATGCTAACGGGGCCCGACTGCTCTCGCAGCTGCGCCCACATGGGTGTGTCTGCGATAGCCCTAGAGTCGATTGAGCAGGTGAGTACCTCTCTGCTTAAGGGGAAATACGCTACAGGCGAGGAATGAGAATGTTATGCAAGTACTCACGGACACACAGCGTTAACCCTAATGCCCCTATGCGCGTTCTCAGCAGCAGCGACCTTGGAAAGCCCTACGGCGCCGTGCTTGGATGCCGCATACGCAGGGTAGAAAGCGACGCCACGCAGGCCGGCAATGCTGCTAATATTGACGATGCTACCTTCGTCCGCGATGGCGCGCAGCTGGTACTTGAGGCATGTGAACAGCCCCGTCAGGTTCACGTTGATGACGTTGTTCCACTCCTGGAAGCTGAGCTCCGTTATAGGGCTGGCGTCTTTGCCTATGATGCCTGTTTCATCGCATCTCCGTGTGAGTTGAACCGTGGAACAAGGCAAGAAAGGAAAGGAGGTTTACCGGCATTGTTAACGCAGCCATCAATCTTCCCGAGCCTCTCCTTGGTCGCAGTAACCCACTCCTCAACGTTCGTCGCGTTCGTGACGTCTACCTTGAACGTCAGGATCTGGATGTCGGGGTACAACTCCCTGATACGCTGCGCTGTCGCATCGAGCTTCTCTTTTTGTATATCTGCCAGAGAAAGACTTGCGCCGCGCACAGCGACGTAGTTAGCAATCACTTCGCCGATTCCCTGAGCCGCTCCCGTCACTAATATAACCTTGTTCTTCAGGGGTTTGGGGTCTGCCATTTTTGCTGTGTTTGCGCGGGCGTGAGAGAGAGCGGGATCTGTCCGGAAGCAAGTCGTCTTGTTGTCTATCTCGGTATGCTGTGGAGGAAGGTGCCCAAGACGAGTTAGCTTGCGACTATGCGTGTATGGCCAACTTATATATCGGAGGGTGAATTAGTCACTCCTTGGCTCCTGTTCGCGCTTAACCCCTGGGCGTATTGTGCAAACCCCTCACGAAGTCTACAGCAACCAGGGATCGAAGTCTATTTTTTAAATAGTGCCAGTTGCGCGTGGCAAGCATGCTCCTTGGCACGTTCTTAGCATGGGGATATGCATGCATCCTGTCTATTGTGGTTCTATCTGGAGCCAGGGAACGGGTCAGACGTTCAACATGAACCCTGCGAGATACTACCTAGCACGTATTATTATGCAGGTGTCGCGGGAGCGGTCTGTTCGTCGGGACGGATCGATGCTTTGCTCAGGGATGGTTTACGTGAGGTTTAATCTGGAGACTGGATGATATATTTCTTACATATAAATTCACAGTGCTCCAACAGTAGTAGAAAATGAGGCTCTATCTGCAAAAGCAATACCACGGAAATAAGATGTGAATCACTTTATGCGCCGTGCTGATCACAACACATAAAAACAGTCGCGTTGTTGGTGTGAGCTTCTTCAAATCCATGTCTCGTGAGCCCGTCTAGCCGTCCCTGCCGTACATGGCACTCGCATGCCGAGCAGGGGGCCTGCTTGCCGGGAATTCTTTAGCAGATATGCAGAGTCTATTTGTTGAAGCTCTAGTCTCATCCTCTGGCGTAGTATAAGGTGACATATCGCCAGGTTCTTTTAGCGGTGAAGAGTCTGAGCCCTAATATGCCTGACCAATTAGGAGCGTGACGCCCAACGTTAGTGTGGAGGACGATGGGATATAATATGAGGGCATAGGGTAATAAATCTAGGTCGAATTAAGAAGTGGGATGACATTTACTGGGGGTCTCGGATGGACGCATTAAACCGGATTAGTCATTCTATTGTCAAGGTCGACGCCATTGGTATTATAACCGTAGAAGAGATCCCGATCCCATAATGTATCCGTTTCAGGCAACTACGAATGTCCAAGTCATTGAGATGGGTTGGGTTTGTCTAACTCATTCAGCTATTGTAGGTTAATAGCTAGGTATAATCAGTCTAAGAGTTCATAAATCGTCGGCTCTGGGGAAGCCCAAGTACGTAGACGGAGATTTCCGAAATGATTCGAGATTGTTCAGAAAATCCTTGTAATATATTCTACGTTTGGGTTTAGAGTTGTCTTCGTTTCTATTTGTTGAAAGTGTTTAATATCTAAATGTCAATGTGAAGGGATGCTGAAAGAAACGTGACAGGAAGAGAGCGAGTTGTATCAGCCCAGTGGTCATGAAATAGCAGCCTGAAATTTATTAGCTTGAAGATGAAGACGAAGTGATATTATCTACCTAGTCGCTCTTCTTCGTTGATCTTTCTAAGGGGGATGAGAGGACCACTCGGGTTATCACAGGTCAGTTCCAATGCATCGTGCATGGGGAATGCAAAGAATGCTGACTCGTCCAGTATCTTATGTCCGTGCAAGTTTATGTCCATACAAGCAGGTTTTGAGATGGCGTAATGGCTGCTGAATATCGGCGCATTGTCGTAACCAGAATTGGCCCTGGAATTCGCGGTCCCCTAAAGACGAAAGCAATCCTCCATACTCCGAGAGCAGCTAGAATGCCGCTACGGGATATAGGATATCTCTGCGCGGCGTTTTTACTTACAATAAATATGGGTGAGAGCGTACATAATCTTACCTCATAAGAAATTGCACTATCTCCCAGTTGAATAACAGTCCATAGGAGCATCGATCGTTTTTTAGGTTTAGTAGATGGTTTTTTCCCGAATCTGTATGAAGTCTGCCACTTGTTCATAACCAAATCGTCTCCAAGCAACTTCCGGCATATGAATCCAACCCCTGGTAAAACACGACCCTGCACCCAAGATAACCTTCACTTGATTCCGTTGTATTCCGTTATTGAGCTTGATCTCACTCAATATATGCTGTCTGCAGAAGAGTACTAAGACTGGGGCAGGAGTCGAAAAGTTTCGTCATATTAATGCGTCAAAGGGGAGGTTATTCCTCGGATATGTCTTCATAACGGTCCACCTAGACCGACCAAATACCGTCGCACGTATCCCTTCGTCAAATCCATCCGTCTATGGTACACCGGCAATTCTGGCCTCATATCGTACACAGTTTATGATTCGGTATTCCATCTACGTTTCAGCCGATATCTATTCTCAAACTCTGATCGAATGGTTGGTCAATACTCTGCACCAGTATCTGTCTCGGGCAGGCAAGTTATCTTACGGCGGAAGTAGGTATTCGCTCCAAGGGCTTGCTAGGAAAGCCACGGCAACCTATATACGTAGTAAGTAAAGGTAGTCTGACAATATGAAGCGACTATTCTAAGACAAAAAACCTACGCCAAAGATTGTTACGCTTCTTACGACAGACGCATTCTCGGGGGACGTGAGGGCCTCATAAGTAGAGCTGAGGAATCCCTTGTTGCTACGGCCAGTTACTCTCTTCGGCGGCATGATTGCGAAATGCGTCGGTATCCTTAAAAGGTCGTGTATGCGAGTTTGTCTGTTCTGCGCCTCGATGATGGTGACGGAATTGGATCAATGACAAAAAAAAAATTATGATTTTGGGGAAAGCTCCTACATAAGGGTACACTAAACCGATTAGGGAATAGCGTTTTAGCCACCATTGGTTTTATGCATGGATTATGAAAATATTTATGTGGGTCTTGCACACTTCTAGCCGTCTCTACATACCTACATATATGTAAGCAGATAAGTATTATCTATGTACCACAAAAGGATGCCATATTTCATGTGAGATTTATCATTTTGATTCGATAACTTCTATTTGTAGATAATTATCCCGAGTAACTTTTTTTTTAAATATACATTATACAATTTTTAAATCCTTTTCCCCGCCTTAGTCTTGAATAAAGAACGGCAACGAACAAGAGTCGCGGGTATATGGATTTAAAACTTGATGCCAGCCTCAGCCATTTGGAGACCGTACTGTATACGAATTAGCATCTCATTTAGGCGTGCTACAACAACATATCACTGCTTACCTTCTTGAGACGGATAGCCTGGATGGTGATGAAGCCGGTCTGTGAAATAACTTGTTAGCACTCTAGTACTCTCAGACCGTGAAAGATACTACACACCGTCTCGGAGGGGTCGAAAGTCGTGAGCGAGTCCATCGACGCGTCCTCCTCGGAGTAGAGCTTCTCCTGGGAGGTACGGCCTAGGACATAGGCGTTGCCCTTGTATAACCGGAGTCGCACCTCACCGTTAACCTAGAGAAATTAGTTGGACATGGCACATTATCATCATTTCAGGCTCTTCATCATACCCTCTGTTGAGCAAAATCAAGGCTCGCTACGATAACAGTTAGCTAGGTCTTTTAAATTCTAAAGAGATGGACTTACGCTGTAGGAAAGCCCGCTCAGGACTGAAATACATGCCATTGTAGATCAGTTCCGACCACTGCTTGCTTAGGTTGTCACGAAGGGACCGGACACGGCCGTCCAGGACACTAGAAAGTGTAAGTGGCAATCAAACCAGCCGAAGGAATTACTTACAGGCCCTCGATTGAGACGTGAGCAAGGCGAAGGATGGTCATGGCGGGAGAATCATCTAAACGCTATTAGCGCTAATAAAATATTCTTTTTTTCAGTCGGGAATGCGTACAGCAACCACGGCTCTTCAAGCCCAAGAATCTGCGTATCCAAATAGAATTAGCGTTAAAATACGCGTCACATCGAAGAGATATCCTCATACCGGTTCTCAACGATATCCTGTCGTTATATATTAGTCATCATAACGTTCACATGATAAGTCATCAGACCGGGATTAACTCACAATACGGCCAACGCCATGTTCCTTGCCGAGCTCGTTGAGAAGAGCGAAGAGCTCAATCGAGTCGGTGGCGGTCTGCGAAGGAGTAACGACCTTGACAGGAAGACCTTTGTCAAAGTGAATGCTGATCTCAACGGGAGTGTCGGGGGCCTTGAGGGGCGAGACGGTCCTAGTCCACATATCCTCCGGAGGAGTCACGTTAGGGTCTTCGAGCATGCCAGCCTAGATAATTGTTAGCCGGGTAGGATGGAAACGGGGGATCTTTGGATTTGATCACCTCGTATGAGCAGTGAGCTGTCAAAAGTTAGATATGCGCAGTAGTTTTGAGAGACAGAAGACTCACCAAAATTGTCGTCCATCGAGTAGGGCTTGGCCTTGGTGGAGGTGACGGGGATACCTGACGAGTCTTAGTATAGGTCAGACCAACATAGGGGACATGCGGTACCCTTCTCTGCCGCGTAATCCAACAAATCGTTGCGGCCCTGGAAGCGCTTGAAGAAGGTCGGATCACGCCAGGGAGCGATGACCTTGATCTCAGGGTTGATGGTGTAATACGCCAGCTGCCACCACATTAGTCCCAGTTAAAAGGGCTAAGAGAATAGGAGGAAAGGGAAAAGGGTACTCTACCTCAAATCGGACTTGGTCATTACTAACTCGATGTCAATTGCATCCCTACAGAATAGCTCATGATCATATGTCCAAACTTACCCCTTTCCGGTCTGCCGGAGATGTTAGCGGAATTTTTTTTTTCAGAATGGGAACAGACGACGCTTACACAACCGTGAGAAACATAGTCGCAGCCTTCTCGCTCAGCACTATAAATTAAGTTAATACACAAGTCGATATCTGAGAGTGTATGTGAGAATTACGCCTTCATCATGCCCCTCGCGATAACTGGTCGAGCCAAGCTGGTTCCTTTAATCCTTTAGTTTTAGTACATCCTGATAATGGTAGACGGTGAGCATACCCAAAAGGTATTGGTCCTCATAGATGGCGTTCTGATCATCCGTGTTAGTCGGGACAAGGCGATTGTAACGCCAAACTAAGTACAACTCACACATTGAACAGCCTTCCAGCAGAGCTCCCTACATTGCTTTCAGCATGGTATCCTAAAGCGATGTATCCTCGGACCCAACTTACTCGACAAACTCACGCTTCAGATCTTCAATGATCATCTACCACCACCAATAAGTAACACGCTATTAATATTGAAGTTGCGATTCGCTTCTTCATACCTTCTCAGCGCCAATCTGGAGAGCTGCGCAAGGTATTATTAACATGAATGTTACTCAATTGCAGCATCAAAGTAGGTAACACACCCTTCTTCTCGACGGCAGCCCAGTCCTCTTCCTGGCCGACATTGGCAAGATAGCAGCTTGTAACGTGTTAGGAGATAGCTCTAGTAACAATAGGTTTGGTTCTGTACTAACACAACGCTGTATCCCTGTTCCAAAAGCCAGCCGAGAATGCAGGAGGTGTCGAGCTTGGAATCGAAATTAGTATGGTAGGTTCTTGATCACTAGCCTATAGTATATAATTGTCGAGATCTCGTCATGATCAATTGGGTTACTTACACCACCAGAGTACCTAATCCCATGTTAGTGATTCACCAAGACAATTCAAGGCGGGGGAGGGGCATTTTCCATACGCGAGACACACTTTGCCCTTTGATCCAGCCATGTTCACTTTACGTGTGATTTTTTTTAATAGTGATAAATAGTATCCTGAGATTACCTTGGCTAAATTAAGAGCAATTGACCATGAAGAATGACTCAGGACGGAGAAATATAGCAGCAGGAGCAAGAGAAAAAGTGTCTTAAGAGTCAGTCACAAAATTTAGGACGCCGACGTCGCTTTGGTGGGGTGTTTATCTTATCAGAACGTTTAAAGTTAAAATTTCTACGGTACTGTACAAACATTAAAGATGTGGAACCTCAGCTTATCGGGACGCTAAAGGTTAAGGCTGAAATACATAATAAAACGTTGGATGCTCTGGATGCTTTAAGCCACGCTAAGTGGAGTAGGTAAACCTCCCAAGCATCTGAGTGGAGAAAGTATCGGGTGGAGTAAATTGTGGCT
Organism: Hypoxylon sp. EC38; assembly: GCA_002120335.1. Lineage (NCBI taxonomy): Eukaryota > Fungi > Ascomycota > Sordariomycetes > Xylariales > Hypoxylaceae > Hypoxylon > Hypoxylon sp. EC38. The sequence continues at coordinate 2,885,455 of KZ111235.1, read as the reverse complement.
CGTGAAAGCTAACCTGACAGGTCAATGGCGTCACAAGGCTGAAGCGCCATGATGGAATTCAAACAATTCAATAACAAAGCAAACCTTCCTTCTTACATTCCATCAACCCCCATCCGGACAAGATTGTATAAAGGTATATACGACCCCATGCACGTAATCCCATACTCCAAAATCCTTTCTCTTGCTAGATCAACGATTGAAAATGGTTGAAACACCACGATTCGCCTACGGTGGCGCCGACGGTGGCGGATTCCTTCCGAACGGCATTACCTCACTCCCTTCACCTGCCCCAAGCACCGCGTCAAACCAAGCAGCTGCTCGCCTACCCCAGCCTCGATCGAAGCCACTAATGCGCGGCTCGAAGAAAGAAGACTATGCGAGAAATTATGTCTCGGACCGGTTAATGCACATCTCGCGCCGCTATGTCAAGAAGCACGGTATCCCAGACCCCGCCGATGAGGTGACGGGCTACGAGAGCATGGATGAAGTGTGTAAGGACCTTGAGGAGGTTGTCGACGTGCTTTGGTTCTCGGGTACTCGTACGTTATCACCTAGCGATAATATCCATTGAGGATGGAGAGAATGGAGCGACTAATTAGATCTCAGCAAGCCTCCAAATCCCCTACCTCCTCAACGTCGCCCTCGCCTTTAACACCTACCTTCCGTCCTTCCCGCCGTCCCCGCGTCCCACGTTTGCGCTCTTGAAAAAGCTAGATCACTGCTTCGCAAGCCTTCTCATTGGCCGCGATATCAAATCTGGGGAGCCGCTGCCAGGGCTTCAAAATAACGGGAGAGGGTTTACGAAGACAGACATGGTACGATGTAAGAGCTTAACCGATGAGACCCGTATGTTGGTGGCTACGGTCATGAGCGATGAGCCCGACGTTGGGAACTTCGTGGGGAACGATGATAGCGAGGTTGCGCGACAGCCTACGAGGCGAAATATCAGCGTCTCCATTTCGACCGGGTTAATACAGAGCCCAGGCTTGGACGTAGGCCACGATAGCGACGGCGACGGCGATAATATTAAATCCGAAGATGTACTAGATTTTGAAGAAGACTCGGATTCAAGCAACGGGGGGATACCGGACCATGCCGGAGTTAAACGCAAATCCGAAGTTACAGATGAAGATGATGCGGAACATGAAGATAATAAGCGAGTAAAAATCGAGGAAGAAAATATAGGCCCAAAGTTCAGCGATACTTTACCCGAGCATAGGAGCCCCGACACGGTGGGCGATGAGCCTGTCACAAGTCAGCCTAAGGGACAATTTCATTTTATATTAGGTGACGATGATGACGACTTAGATGATGACATCACACCAAATACCGTTGGCAGCCCTACTATTGTTCCTACCGCACCAACAACAGCGCAGGCAACTCCTGCTACTAAACTGGGCACGGGCGAGCCAGAGGAAGAACAAGATGGAGAGGGCGACGGGGAAGGCGATGGGGAAGACGAGGAAGATGAGGAAGACGAGGAGGAAGAGGAGCTGCAACTCAACGTTGGTAAGGTATACGAGAAGACGTTGGTACAATTAGGCAAATCATTAGGCGAATCTATAACAGATGGATAGCTTTTTGAGGTACCTAAAATCAAATTTTATTCTGAAAGCTACCATGACACCCCAAATGCTCGAAGGACTAACATATACACCCTTATTCTCATGTGTGTATAGCATATGAAAATCATAGAATTATATAATCATATGACCCTAGAACTAACGCATCGACAACGTAACAAGCTTGCGAATAAACAAGCCAATGCTTCTGAGAAAAGCACGCGTGAACAATAGCACTTTCTGCTCTATTGAATACACAAGAGACGATACGATAACCTCACTACACCAAATACCGGCCTCCTCTCTTAGCAACAAAAAAAAAGGAATAGACAGATTCCCGGACTTTCTCGCCACCCACGCGCCCACCGTTTTTTTGATTCCGGAAATCACCACTCAGAGCGAGGTTTTCGCAACTAATTCGAGAAACCATCCCCTAGCAGATCGGCCCATCATCTATGCCATCCCATTCCTCCAAAAGGTTGAGCGCTTCTGTATGAATAGCTCATAAAGGACTAGCAAGAGTAACGCCCAAAGTGCTGCCAAGTGGATGATGGACCTTGCCAAACAACTCAAATGAATACCTATTAAGGGCTCTCAGCCTCAACCTCTGTAACCAGTATAACGATTTCGGATCTCCACCGTGCATCAACTCAACCCGTCATGTATGGATTGAGCTGCCAGCTTGATCCAATCTCAAGTAGAACCAGCCAATGTTGAAAATAAAGAAAAGCAAAAAAACAAAGTGAGCCTAGCAACAGGATAACTAAGTGCGTGTCCTCCAGCAAAAATACAATCGAATCAACCTTTACACCGATTGCGAAGTCCCTGGTTAGTGTTGGGGGACAAGACGAGGCAGGGATATGTGATATGTGATATGAAATGGCTTAAAAGACAAAATAAGGTATGAGGTTAGTCTAAGGGGATAAATCCAAGAGGCTTTTGAGTAATCGTGTTTCGTAGCTGGTCTGCTGAGCGTAATAACCGTCAGAGACCATGTCCATAGTCCAGATGCGAGTGTAATCAGCCGATAAACGCCATAACATGCCCAAGTAAACCCTAACGTAGAGATGCAAAAGGATAGGTATCACTTCGAAGACGCGAATCGAAGACGTCTTTTTACTCCGCCCCGATTTCACCAGCTCCCTCTATTCCAAACCCTGCTGAACCGAAGTCGAAAGTACCAGGGTCTGCCTCGTTATCATGGAGGAAGGAGTCGAAATCGAAGTCCTGAAGCACATCACCCGATTGCGAGGGATCCGCAAAGTTCATACTGAAATCCTGTTTGAGAGTCAGTATACGCCCTCTCAACATATATAGAAGGAAACTTACCATTCCACCGACGTTGTCCATGTTAAACGAGTTCATTTGCGACGCATCCGGATGCACTTGGGGTGCAGCAACAGGCGCTGAAGCAGGTGGTGGCGCAGACACGGGTGCATTAGCTGTGGGTTGTGCAGCACCAACGTTCTGACCGTTCTTGCTGAAGTTCGCTGGATTAACAGGAGTAACAGGAGTAGGAGGCTCCGGCTCCTGGGCAGTCTCGGAAGCAGGTGTTGCGCCCGTGGTTTGATTTGCCTTCTTCTGAGCTGCTGTCTGCGTTGCCTGTTAGCTTAATACAACTACACTTCCGAAAACGAACACATACCTTTTTGTTCGCGTTCTTAGGATCCTTCTTCTTGGGGTTGGCCTTGTTGGATTGCTGAGGCGTGGGAGGGGCTGCGCTATTCTGTTGTGGTGATGAAGTTTGCGTGCGGCCTGCAGTGGCATTGTTGGCGGGCGCCGGAGCTGACGGGGGTGGCATGGCTCTCTGTTGAGGTGTGCCTTGTACCTGTGCCTGAGGTCCCTGAGGCGCCATCGCATTTCCATTCTGAGCTTGCCATTGCATTGGGGGTCCGCCTTGAGCGCCTTGTTGCCTCATTAACTGAGGGTTCATCTGGCCGTTGAATGGCTGGTTCGGGTGGGAGCTAGGAGGTCGCATGTTCCCATTTATCTGAGCAGCAACCATGTTCTGGTCCATCCCATTAATACCCTTAAAGAAATGAGGCTGCATGGCAGGATCAATGCCATTTTGCATGAAATTCATCGGGTTCGGCGACCCTCTAGATTGCGCTCCTTCCGGCAACGGTGACGGGATGCCCGCGGCGTTCATCTGGGGGGTACCACGCTTCATTTGCTCGGCCGGATTGGGAGAAGCTCCCGTCCGCGCTCCCTGAGGTGACGTGTCTTGGAAAGGTTGGCCATTCGGCCCGGGACCTCCGGGACCTCCAGGTCCGCCGGGGCCGGCTCCGTCTCCACGAGGCATACCACCCATGCTATCCTGTTCTTGCCTAGCCATCATGAGTCTCTTCTTGTTCTGCTGCTCGAGTAACATCAACTGCATCTGATAATCTTGGAGAGCATGGTTGCTACCACCTGCTCCTTGGGCACCAGCAGGCCCACCCCTCATACCTGCAGGGCCGTTTATCTCGCCTGCATTATAGAATGCGCCTATCGAAGCTCCATCAGGGGCTTGAGGCATCATGGGCGAACCCTGGCCTTGTGGGCCGGCGGGATTGGGCATCTGCTTATTCGGCATTTGCTGCCCATGGTGTTGTTGAAGATTTTGCGAATATGTCTGAATCGATTTGGCCTGTGTTTGCGGAGGTTGGGTTTGGAAGTTCTGGAACTGCTGAGGGGACAGATTAGCTGGGTCGATGCCGTTTGTTGAAAGCATATGCTGAGCTATGGCAGCACTTCTGGGTCCGTTGCCTACTTGTTGTCCTGGCATTCCTTGCTGTGGTCGTTGTCCATTTGGCATCATGCCTCCCTGCTGGGGATTGAAGGGTCCCGGTCCTTCCAGACGCGGTCTTTTACTCGGCGACGGCGCGTTCTCGGCCGAACCAGGAGAACCTGGGCGATTTTGGTTACCGTCCATATTCGAGCCGTCACGCTGCATCTGGTTCTGCTTGGCCTGCTGTAGCATATGCATGGCTTGCGGGCTGTTACGTCAGAATGTCAGCGACTGTCCACCAGTATATACAGTATACCGTTCAAATAGACCAAGAGACTCACTTGTTTTGGTTATTGGCCATGGCGGTTCTCGCCAGGTTTGGCTGTTTTGCATTAACCTGCATCCCATTTGGCATCCCCATCATTCGACCTCCTGCGTACAATTCCTGTCGCATTCCACGTAGTATCGCCTGCTGTTCGTTCTGCCTTTGCCGGTTTTGTTGCTTGAATTGTCAGTTCGTCCTACACACAAATGATTCTACGGGACACTCACCTGTGTGTGGTTGACATATTGGCTTACTTGGGAACTAATACCAGGTTTGTTGCGCTGAGCCATCAGCATATCCCAGAATAGACAGAACCATTCATAGAGAAAACAGTTATCGGCACCGGCTGGCACGTTTGGCGGAGGCAAGTCGGGAGGTCGCTTCGAGTCTATGTCGTCTTTACTATCGGTGTCCATGGGATCATCGCCGATGCCATTACCTAGGGTATTGCCGTTCTCATCGCGACGGCGGCCGGGGCTATCCTTGATGACATTAAGAGTCTGCTCGCTCTTAAGCATGGCGCGCGCGCAGTCATACATGCCCTCCCGTAGAAAGTAGTCGTAGATATATGTGTTAAGAACTGTCCGGTTATTTCCTTGACTTTGGACCTGTTGCGCAGCTAAGGCGTTGTTCATCATGGGTGTTGGTCCGCCGACAGGGCCGCCGGCCATAGGCATATTAACCATATTCACGTTCATGACGAGAGGTGATTGGCAGACAGGGTCTGTCAAGATCCGGGTCGTTCAATCACGGTGATAAAAGTACTGCGGAATGAATGCGCATGCGTATCGCTGCGGCAGGATGGACTGTCGTTACTAATACGTCGGTGGATCAGCTCGGGCGCGCTTTTCTTGGTCAGCAATAGAGAAAGCTGCCTTACGAGAAGAGCCCTGAGATGTTGAGATAGAGATGCGCGTACGTGTAATAATCGATTGAATAATCCAGTCCTAGATAGTTGAGGATGTGTTTCGGGAACAGCGATCCTTTTTTCTGGAATTCGCTTGGTTTAGGGGGGACAAGAATATTGATTAGGCAAGAGTGTGAATCCTCCAACTATGCAAAAGGAGCGAAAGAGGATGCGACCAAGTACGCGAGTCCGAAAAATCCCTTTGGTATACAGCGGCCAGAAAAATAATGTAAACGAGGTCGAAAAATGGGAGAATGGTATAAAATGCGCGAGCGACGGTTAGGTCAGCAAGCGAAAATCGACGACGAGATGAGAAAAAGTGAAGGTGGTGTGTGCTCGGAATTTTACAGCGGCGGCGGTGATGGCGAAGATGAATAGTCAGTCGATTTCGGTCGGGTGGTAAGGGCGTGGTGGTCTGGTCGTGGCGGTGGTAGGTGCTGATAATAGTGGCAGTTATTGGGGGCTGGTGCTGTTACAGCGAATAAGACACCAGCGCCTGTGGGATGGTAGTTAATGGACGGACTTGTTCCTTTCCTTTTTTTACGGCTTCGTCCCTTGAAGGCCCTCTTCTTATGACTCCTGCTTCTCGTCAGAAAATCAATAAGAATTCTCGTCTCCCTTCGTAGGTTTGCGAGTTAGCTGGTAGGAATAGAGAGAGAAGTAGTCGGATGAACAAGATTTGTGAGCTGGTCGATATTGATGGATAGTTGGGTTAGGTAAGTAGGTAGAGTAAGTACTGTATGTCAAATTGAACCAAGATTGCACTGTGTGTCTGGCGATGGGGGCAGAAGCCTTGCTCGCCGACGTCCAGCACTATTCCAGTACGATATTCTACTTCTGTTGCGCTCTCTCTATCCTGCTTCGCAGTCGTGCTCGTGTCTCCTTCAAGGAAAGATCACAGCGCTTCTCGCGTGTAGCAGCGCCCGTCGTCCTTCTCCCACGACTGAAGCCGATAATTAGGCGAAGTCGAAATCGCGCACGGTGGATACGACCTTGCATACATTCAAAAGACCAGGGACTATCCAGAGATGCATAGGCACGCAAAAGGGAGGGGGGAAAAGGGAAAAGGAACGCTGATATTCTACCGAGGTCTCGGATAAGGTGGATGACAGAGGAGTAAGAAGAAAGTAAAGAATATAATTCTATGGGATCTGAGCCGAGACTTGCAAGAATAGTGGCGGGTGATGGTGGTAAGTAAGTACCAGTATGTGGTGTGTGGTTCTGTGGTTGTGGTTAATGTGGTGCGTGGAGATTCGATTTGTGAGGGACCCCCGTTGCTTTGGGCTCTTGGGGCTTGGGGTGGATGCACAGCGTAGCGTGCTATGTAGTTGTGCAGTATTGTGTAGAGTGTGAAAGAGCAGTCAAGGCAGTTGCGAGGAGCTTGCAGAAACGGGGGAACTGGGGGGAGTCGAGAAGTATGGGTTGAGACAGACGCGGTGGAAAAACCTCTGGGTCAGAGGTCCGATGTAGGCGCACATTTGGGAACGACCCGATGTATCTTTTCTATGCTTTTTCTATGCTTTTTACATGGTAAGGCAAGCATCAATCAAGGTACCTTTCTGCGTATATTCGAGAACGATTCTCCACAATTTATTCTTGGCGCAGCTCATGTCAATTTCAACTCTAACAAGCACCGACCCTGATGTACACATCCTTCCACGCCTTCATCGAGCAACTCATTATCACCGATGCAGTAGAGAACATACAAGGACAATACAGGTACATGGTGAGATCTAGATGTCGCACTCAAGGTTCAAATGATGCGAAATCTTTCCCTCTAGTTCCTAAAAATATCGCCACGAATATCCAACTAGCGGGCCTCTGTCTATGCGACGAATATTAAGACGTTGGTGGATTGGGGGGCAAGAAGGCCCTTGTACATACAGTACATATATTGATAAGAGATACAGTATTTCCATAATCCTTGTTAGTATTGGTTTGCCTACAACGGAAGAGACATGGATTGAGATCGACTTTTCTCTCTCTCCATCTCTCTCCCCATGACAGATCGAAATAATGATTTGATATGTTTGATTTGGTCATATCCAGTCTACCTATCGATCTCATTGCCATACGGCAAGATATGTACATAATGAACAAACCCAGGTAATGTCATCCCGGGAGTATTCTTCCTCCGTCAATCCCGTGATCGTCAATGGTCAACGTACGGAGTACAGTAAGGCACATCAGCTACATGTATCTATAATACATGACACTATCGAATGTGTTTTCCTTCTCTGATGGCAGTCTTTAATTATGTGCATCTACCCAACTTAACCTCAACAGGTGAATTATGAAATCATGATCAGTTAGTAACGACTAAAGTATGTAAGCACTTGTGAAGAAAAACGAAGCTATGTGCACATTCGTCATCTGGTGAGATAAGGCGTCAGGTCAGCAACTTTGTTCATTGAGTAATAGTGAGGTATCTCCCAAGACAGATATCATACACAAGACAAGGATGCAAAAGAGCGAGATATGATTAAATAGATCGGAATGTTCAATATATATAGCGGAACATCATAAAATCGTCACGGAGGCAGCCATATCTCCATCGATCCTGTTGGATGCTGCATGGTGAGTTCAGGCCACCAAGTTTCATAGGCCACTATCGAGTTTGGTAGTTCCATTATCGAGTCAGAGAGAAAGCCTCGTAGAGCGTGCATCAGCCGCGTCCCTTTTTTAGAAAAAAAAAATCTGTCAGGCTCTTGCCACGTTTGCCTTGCTAGGGCAAAGCTGAAGTCTTGTGTGAACCAAGAAGCTTGTACTAACAAGGCGAGTTGTACGGCCCAGGGCGTTTCAAGTGATATAAAAAATTGTCACCCGTTAAGCAAGGTTGTAGCCTTAGATCATCTTGAGTGGACGGAAGCACACATGACATACTTAATAGATACTTACAGATGATAATATGGGTGGATCTTGTCTGTTGGCCATATTTCAACGCTTGTCTTTCGGCGTCTAGCAAGGATATCTAATATTACTACGGGTTCAATAAACCTGAGATTTAAGGATGGAAAGGCGTCGTAGAAATTCTACTAATATTACAACGGGATAATTATAAATAGTTACCTACCTAGGCAGATATGTTTAAGGGCTTTCAGCTATAATAATTAAATCATGCCGGCGCCTATATAAGTACGCTTCACATCGCATGTCACGCTAATAAACAGCCGGCGCACATGTGGACGCAGGTACAGTTACACTCCGTGTAAGTAGCAAATGCATGAAAAACCTCCGATGGCGCTCTAGTGCTGCCAAATGACGAACTAACATATGGATGTTACAGAAGCTGACAACTATAGTGACATTTAATTTTCTATATTCGCGAATACCGTAGTAATATTCTTCGAGACCGATGAAAGACTCGATTTAGCCCATCATAGTGCCAAGTTACAAGTAAGGTTTATGCGCCAGTCCGCCAGTGTATAGTTTACAAGGATTGCCAAATCGACGAGGCTATTGATGTAAGCCCGTCTGCAATGTGCCGGAAGATCACTGCAGGACACACACAAAATGGGGCACCGGGGGGTCCATTTGGCGGGCTCGGCGGGGCATGAAATATGTTGCAAAAGACAGGGACCTGGCTCTGACAAACCCCACGGCGCCTCCCGTGTTTTTCCCCCTCATGATTTTCATCAGTCTCGGGAGGCAAGTGGACCAACCCCAACGCAAAGAATGTGGAATTTTGGAACCCGTCTGTCCGCGTGTTGGACCGAAACAATACATAATACAAATGCCCCCTTCGTTCCGAATCTCCCAGGCTAGTATACTTCTATTAGTCGGCCCGCCCGATTCTATCCCGGCGTCCATTCTTGTCTTTACCATGTCTTAAGTAAGCTTAAGCTCCTTTCTTCCCCTAAACTTTTCCTAAATCAAAGCCAAGTTTGAAGATATATACGTGAACAAGTAACATGGATGTTACGAAGAGAACGGGGGGGGTGAGGAGTGTCGAATTACTACTTCGGTGATAATTTTTTATGCGAGACATTCCTCTGGATATGTACGAAATGATCAGCTAACAAGTTGGGCTGCAAAACGCACTTGTGCCATGAAGCATGGTAGCCGTGCTTTCCAAAGAACCCCGGTCTGGTACCAGGCTGTAGTAGTAGAGATCTTGTCTATTTGGGTTTGTTATCAATTGATGCTAGGGCTAGCAGTGTCTACTAGACCCTACGTACGCACTGCCCTAGTCGAATATGCCTTTGCTATACACTGACTAGTCATCTTCGGGAGGTAGCTCATCGTCAATGTATCTGATTAGAGATATCCTCATCTCGGTGGTATCATTCCCTCGCAACACATCGCTAATGAAATGTGCCTCAACTTGCATCTGGACCATTTCAAGTGCTCCTCTAAGGACGCCACAAAATATGTTGGAATACCATAGCTCGTCTTGCGCTCTGCCATCGTCAGGAAGCTCGACGAAGTCCGCCAGCGGATTCTCCTCAAAAAGGAGCGAGAACTGTTTACTGTCATTTGTCCAGCTCGTCACAGTTGGTGTGATATTGAGGAAAATCTTGAAGCCGACCTGATACTCGATGTTAGTTTAGGCCATGCGGATTGGGCAGTTGCTTGATGTAAGAAATACCTTTGCGATCATGTCGGCAGTCTCCCGGAAGTTTGAGCATCGTCTCATGGTATTAGACTTGGCAAGGTAGTCCTCAATCAACCTTAGGCCAATGTTGTACCCCATCCGGTCGAGTTGTTTGTTGACCTCGACGTAATCGCCTTCGAAATCCTTACATAGCTGCGCGACTATGGTGCCATAGGTCAAGGTCACAAGCTCAGCGTTGACCTTGTCAATGCGGCCCCTTATAATAGGTCGTTAGAATAGTCTATAACGATCGATGACTTATCGACTTACTTCCAAATCCTAATCTGTATTAGTAGAGGATTGAAAGGTTGAAGAGCTGCAGACTCACTCTTCGCCCACCCGGGCAGCCTTATTTGCTGACATGCTCGACTGTCGAGCTCAGATTGAGCTCAATTAAGTCATTGACTTTTGTCTATGCGTTTTTACCAGTTTTTGTTCTGGGAGCACTCCCGGCGCCTTGATGTGGTTGAGTGATGTCGTTCTTTCATATGAAAGTGGTTCTGGCGACATTAGTTGCAAGACGGTGAACAAACAGAGAGTCGACGCAAATGAGAATTGATTGGATGGAACCGAGGGGTAAAGTCGGCACACGGGTGTCAAACAGCCCGACTTCTCCATCGACGTTAACGGAAGATCCTTTTTCCGACGAAACATCGGTCCACAGGGCCCAAGCTTTCAAGTTTAGGAACGGGGCATTGCGTTAACTGCATTGATCGGATTGACACGAGGGCAGCTCAAGATTTCTTTGGCTTCAAATTAGAGGTTCGCGGTTCGCCGTCAGCATATATCCACAACCAACCAAGTTCTACCAGACGTCAAACTCCGCACTTTATTTCTTAGGAAAACATTACATTATTTTCTAAGAAACGAAATACAATCGAGCAGCCATGTCCGCGGAAAAGCGACCTGCACCTGATGACCCAGGCGCAGGTCAGTTGGTTGTCAAGAGACAGAAGCCAGGAACTAGCACCGCTCTCTCTCGTCGAGATGGAGCCTCTGGAAGCAGCGCGTTGGTGCAATCAGTATGTGTGCTTCTATTTCCTCCCCATCTACCATTTAAAACAAGGATCGCGGGCGTGACGCTGACCGTGTACTCTAGGGCCCCAGAACGAGTAATTTAGAAGCGCCATTGATGGAACTTACAGGGCATTCTGGTGAGATTTTCTCTGCAAGGTTCAATTCGACAGGCGATCTAATCGCTTCAGGGTCTATGGACCGGAGTATATGTAAGTCTCGACCTTTCTCTCATTATTACGACCTGGTTGACAGAGGTAGTGCTGTGGAAATCCTCGGGGGAGTGTGAAAACTACGGCGTCTTGACGGGCCATCGAGGTGCGGTTCTGGATCTCCAGTGGTCTCGCGACTCCGAAATACTCTACTCAGCATCGGCCGACATGCATCTTGCGAGCTGGGACTTGACTTCCGGAACAAGAATACGACGATATATTGGCCACGAAGAGATTGTAAATACCATGGACATAAGCAAGCGCGGAGAAGAATTTCTGATCAGTGGAAGTGATGACGGCACAATAGGCATCTGGGACCCTCGGACGAAGAACGCAGCCGATTTCATCGAGACAGAATTCCCAATTACAGCGGTGGCTGTCGCAGAGGCGGGTAACGAGATTTACTCGGGTGGGATCGACAATGACATTAAGGTCTGGGACATGCGCAAGAAAGCTGTGGTTTATTCGATGCTGGGCCACAATGATACAGTCACCAGCTTACGAGTCTCGCCAGACTCGCAATCCCTATTGTCATATTCTCACGATTCGACTGCCAAAACCTGGGACATAAGACCATTTGCTCCAACCGAGCGACATATCCGCACGTTTGACGGAGCTCAGATGGGAATTGAAAAGAACCTTATCCGAGCTAGTTGGGACAAGGCTGGCAAGAAGATCGCTGTTGGCGCCGGCGATGGAACTGTGGTTATATGGTCGAATGACACTGGTAAGCTGCTTTACAAGTTGCCGGGTCACAAGGGAACGGTAAATTGTGCCGAATTCACTCCCAGCGAGGAGCCAGTCAGTAAGTTGTTTCCAACCGTAATTCAAACTTCCATAGATAGTCTTGCTAACGTGTGACTAGTCTTGTCCGCTTCTTCTGATCGTAGAATGCTACTTGGAGAATTGCGATGATAGGTCTAACTTAAAGTGAAAAGCATCGAGATAGTTGGCTTAATTTCTGTGGGATGCTGCTCTATGATGCGGATCCTATATTACTACTTGCGAGTTTGTGGCCTCGCTTCGCATATACCCCGATGACGACATCTTTGATTTCGGTTGTCGTCAACCCGCTTGATCTAGGCTCATGGCTCATTCGATACCTAGTGGAGAGAATCAAGCGGTGACTTGAGGGGAATTTTCCATTCCAGATGGTACATTGAGTTTTCTCAGAGCCCTTATGCAGACATCCGAAAGGGTATCATTCTCGCCTTTGAATAAGAAAGGATGAACACATCCTCTTGGCTAGAAAGGCCGAATGTTGGCTAGATGCACATAGGTAGACCCACGTAAGACTTCGTCTAGCTACCGTATGTACATGTGTAATGCGACAGGGTCGAAATAAATAAATCCGTGACGGTCCGGGATAATATGGACTATTGTTTTTTCTATAGCCAACATATTGACGCCACAAATACAACAAATACATGTACCGAACAATTTATTACGTACATGTATGAAAATATACAAACTCCATATTCCGCGTGCTTTCGAGCCGGCTTGACAAGGGCATATAAGATGGCCTTTCTATTTACAGGCCTGATGAATCCTCCTTGCCTCGTAACTTCAATGTTGGTTGCGACTCGGGATGTCATAGTACGTAGGTACCGAATTCCGAAACAATGGTCAAGGTCGGTAACCCCTGCATCTAAGTTTCATCTCAGACAAGCCTCAGCGCCTGCGGCGCGGGTCAAAGAACGGGCCTCACAGTGGTAGGTTCTCTGTAATACGATAGGGAGCATCATGATTGGACGAGCTCCTTTTCTCTCCTACGTAGTACTACCATGATAGGGCGTTAGCTGTTTTGCATGCCTGACAAGTTCCTCTATGCTTCATCAAAAGCAGCAATGGTCGATTAAGAGGGTTGCATCCTCCGGATCTACAGATGAGACTGCTAAAGCTTTGGGTGCTTTAGTTTGCCCGTTTCCAGCCAGTCAAGCCCATCTTTCTATTGTAACCGTTCGTCAGGCGCCTTGACGTCCACGTCTTCATCCGTTCCTGTGTGTCTTGTAATCCTCTCTCTCCCTCTCTCGTTTGTGGCTGTCTTTCTTCGTTTCGAGTTTACCCTCCATTCGACCAGCCAATTGACGGCTACTTCAGCCAATGGAATTATCATAACCTTTTTATTATTTTCGTTTATCGTCCCTCGTTCCATACATTTTATACTCATTGAAAAGGCAACGGGCTTTGATAGTCCTAATTCTATTCTCTTCTACGTGAAACAGGCGTCTAATTTGATTGTACTCCCTCTCCGAGTCCATCCCTTCGTTTTTCTTCATTGAATTTGGCTGGTCCTATTTACTATTTACGATCTAAGACATATCATATAGCAAAATTGCAGGTACCCGAGTCCTCATTGCTTCTCGAGCAGAGTCGATTCGCTTAGAGTATTCTTGTCCGAAACCATCTGCACCCAAGACCCAAAAGACTTGGTATCTGTCGCCAATCAATTTGCATACCGTTCCTATTACAAGCTTCGTCCGTATATACACGCTAGGTCAGTCTGGTTTGGCCACCCGCGTTGGCTGCAAGGCCCGTCTTTTGTAGACCACGCCCGTATTTGGGATTCATTGAATTTTGGAAAACGACACGGCCGGACAACAGAAGCATGTATAGTGTGGGATATCGATAACACCAGGTTCGACGCTTAAGAAGCCACGTATTCGCCAACACTAGTCATGGATTTCATTCGGACAAATGTCCTACGGGGGGCTCAGTCATCGGAGGGACAGACCCAGGACGTAGAACAGCAGAGGCGCCCAGAGATGGGCGAGCAGCGGAGTTCTCGTGTGAGACGCTTCTCGATAAGTCGGCCACCCTTGCCTAGGTTGTTCACTGGTCGATCACGTACAGGTGGACAGAGTCAAAGAAACGAAGACGATGGGCCCGAGGATGATAGTCCGAAAACGCCGCGTTTTAATCTGGGACTTCCCAATATGCCTTCCACCCGTCTTCATCTACCGAGTTTAACACGGACTTCGACTCGAGGCTCCTCGGGTCCAACCTCACCCACCCATACTCAACGGTTGTCCGAGCCCCCAATCCGACCTGCGCTGTCCCGAACACAAACTGAACAAATTCCTGCAATATCCGAACCGACACCTTCGTACGGAATCGGTAATTCTAGAGGAGCCGATATAGGTCGATCACGGTATCAAGGTGCTGATCCAGGAGAGACACATTTAGCCGATGCTGTTGACAGAAGGAGGCAACGGCGTCATCATCGAAGCCGAAGGCATGAGCATAACGAGCGTCCTAAAAGGTTTTTATTCTGCTTCCCTTGGGTTAAATCGCGGCGCATACGCTCTCAAATCCTACGATGCTTTGTGGCAGGCATTTTCTTGCTAACCATGCTTGCCGTTTGTGAGTTATTTGAAGTTATCCAGTCATGGTACTACTAAATATTGACAGGATTATCGCAGATCTCGCCCTCTCAATCACAAAGAACATTAACACCAACGAGTTCACGGTGTTGCTGATTCTTGTCATCTTATTCGCGACCATCTTCTTCTGCCATGGTTTAATAAGGATATGCATGCTCATCATCAAGCCACCCAATGAAGACGACGAAGAGCGTCAGTCCCTGCCGCGATTAATGGAGCCAGGAGGCTATGCGGTTCCCCGACGACCAATTCATGTCATTCTTGCGCGTGACGAGGAGGCGGCGGGAATGGACACGGCGAATAAGTTACAGCCGCCGGCTTACGGGTTGTGGCGTGAGAGTGTGGTATGTATAAGCTCTATAATCTTTTAAGTCGCATCAAACCTGCTTACAAGTAGTATAGCGTGTAGATCCGGACCGTCTCTACTGGCAGCGCAACGACCAAGCACCCACGGAGAGGAGCGAGGAAGAGCACTCCCGTCCCGAGACAGCTCATACGCGACCACCTTCATACGCCTCGGATGATGGCGTGACGTACGTTGTTGAAGCGCGCCCTAGATCTATGGTTCCTCCGACCGATATGCCGCTCCCGCCTCATCCATCTGAAGGAGGACGTCTTTCCGCGACATAATAGGCCTGGGACTGCTCGGTGATAGAGCATGATAAGGTCTGATTCGTCGCAGACTTGGCTCAAATAGGGGATAAGTGAGATGGCGAATGGGTACGGAAACTACAAGAACTATATGATGCTGTGCTAGAGCGAGGTGGGAGAAAGAGAGTAGCAGAGCGTAGGCTAGTATCGTATGGAATTTGCGATTTTAGCAACGGCGCTGGAGGAGCAAGGATTGGTAATACCGTCTTCGCGCACTGCCACATAGTAGTAGGCTTTCATGAAATTATTGGAACCTGAAATCGAGTTGAGTCATCTTGAGCAGCATCACCACAGAAAAGACAATATATTCGACATTTTTAGTGTTAGAAAGGAGCTGTACACAGTGTTTGAAGAGGATTGGGTTGGCTGAGGAGTGATTGATTGTATTCGTTAATCCTTTGTTTGAAATAGTCGGGCCTTTCTGTTTTATTGGCAAGATTTCTGGCCTCCATTCGGCTTTTGCGGTCAATCCTTCGACTAGCAATCACATAATACCTAGATAATGATTCGAGTATAATCGGCCCCTTTCTCGTTCGAACTTCGGTCCTGAATGAATTTAGATGTTTCGTTCTACATATAGCTAAATGTTCATGATTTTGGTATGAAAATAGACAGGAACGTCTTCATGTGATACGTGAGGTAAGAGGAAATAATAGCATGACGATCAAGAGACCTTTGTGCATATTGAAGGTATATGGACGCCATATTCATAAGGGCTATAGAGTATTGTGCACCACATTAGACACCTGATGATTAATGTATTCCGTATAGGTACTCAACAACATTCTACTGTGAGACTGTGTAGAGAAGTTGTATATATATATATAACTCCCAACCGCTCCTCACAGCTACAACTCCTACGCAGGTTCAATGGGGTTGTTGAATAACCTTGAGACAAAGCGCATAGATGTAGTCTGTCTGGGGGGTGGCCAATAATGATGGGACTAATACGCAACCCGATGCCAACAAGATCCTTAGCGGCAAAACAATCCCAATAATACTTAATATTTACATACTCTAGCGTAGCGCAACTAATCAAGATCGTGATCACAGTCGCAACCTAAAGAGTTGGCGATGTTGGAGGTAAGATCAACAAGGCGGGAGCATGATTTTAAAGACCCTAGCTTTGCGACAGAGATTTGATTGGTTAATATCCAGGTCTAGGAGGGAGGGTCCTGTAGGTTGAGGACGAGGAGGAGATGGGCGGCTACATTTCTCCTTGCTCCAACGTCACAAGGGATATTACTATTGACTCCATACACTATATGTGGTATGCTACTGCTCTTATATCGATGTTAATATGCAGGTTCCAAGTTCCAGTCGCTCGTTCCTCTCGGTTAGGTGCCAATACAGTTCTCGTTAATGGGGATCTTGAATATCTAAGCTGACCTGGGCAAGGTCCATCTACTACATGAAAATTGAATAAGGCTAGACTGTTCCGGATTACAACCTTGTCTTATTTTCTTATCCCATCCCGCTTTGCCCAGACCTTGTGCGCGTCTTTCGGGCCTCAAGTCCTACGATGTGGGGTCGGGTATCCGTACGTGCAGTATAGGAAAGCTAGGATCGTGTTATGAGGGGAGATGATCCAGCCCTTACCAGGAACTAGCATAAGATGATTACCGAATAGCTTACCTAGGTTACATACATAGATAATTGCTTGAATACTTGACTATACTAACTCAATGGATGTGAGGTTATATCTCCAGTGAAGAGATATACGATACGAGGGACAGATACCTAAAGGACCTGCATGTAGTTAAACATCTCGGGCGATCTACCTCCAAGATGAGAGCAATACACATAAAAAGAAATGGGAATAGTTGGTGTCTCGTCGCGTAACTCGCTAAGGTCTGTAGGAATATGCTAGTGAGACTTTTGGATCAACCTTGGATCCATACTCTCCCTACCTAGGTAGAACGTGAAATTTTTTTTTTTCGCTGTGGTCATGCAGGGCAGCAAACCATTCCAGACTAAGAAGGAAGAGGGGCAAACCAGATATCATTACTATTGGTTGGCGAGTCGGCGAGCTGATTCCAATATGGAAAGGCGTTGGTATCAGGTGTTGTACTCAGCCTTCCTACTAAAGTGAATCTTTCCTTTTTCCTTCTTCTCTCTCTCTATTACGCATAGTGACAAAAAAGTCCAAGTCAATGATGGGCTTTGTGGGTGAAAATTATAGTCTGGTAGCACAAAAGTGCACATGTGTTGTAGCACAAAGGCAAGGAGGGAAGAGAGTATAACCAATGTGGGACAAGTATCCGATTTACATACATATACACACATATATACCTGTACATATACAGTATGTGTGTACATGGACCCCTGAACACATTGAAGGCATTCCAACGCGGAGGGTGAGAAATAATAATAATAAAACAAAAACAAGGAAGTTCCAAAGGGAAAAAAAAAAAGGGGGGGGGAATAAGGGCAAATAGCCAAGTATGTACAAGTAGCGACCTGAATCTTTACAAGCTCTTACCAGATTTTGACGATCCATCCGCTAATGGGTAAGTTAACCCTACCTGAGGTATGCAGGGAAGGGCTTCTTCAAGTATATTCAAGTATTCGATACCCAATTGCTATTTAAGATTACGCATTGGTTAGCATGAGGTTATTGTATCTAATATTGTATCTAGTACCTGCCTTTGGAGGAGTAGCCCCTTCGCCCGCGCCGGATCCACTCGCTCTGGATCTGTCCCCTCACTCCGGTCCTTTCTCTTTCCCTCGTCTCTCTCTCGCACTCTTTTCTTAACCCTTCCTTTTTCTGTGGTTCTAATATTACTTCCGCATCGCATTATATCGCAAGGCATCGCATTACGAATTATCATCAATTCTCCCCCTTTTGGAGGTCGCGCAGTGTTCGGAGACGTCGTCGCTCGGTAGAAGTAGTAGAAGAAGAAGAAGAGAAGGTTGCTGTTGGTTGACGGATAGCAGCAGAAGAAGTAGAGTTGTGAAGGAATAAGCAGGGAATTGTATAAGGGTTAAGAGACAATGTGAGTTATTGAACTTTTATCTCCCCTTTGGCTTGTATGTACTGCGTTTTATCATCCTGCATCCTCCAAAATGGCCCAAGGCGCAAATGGTGTGTGGTACAGCGACGAGTCCAGACCTCGACCTGTCTCTTTCTACCTGCTGTACGACGGCAGTTCCTCGATGGAATACAACAACAACAACAACAACAATAACGACAACAAAGACAACGACTACGATCGCGACTATTCCCTTATGCGACTTCAGTGCGCGCGCATACATAAACACAACCACATCACCGAAGGTTGCTATAGATTCTACATATACCCCTCTTATCTGCGACCGTTCGACTTTGCGACTTTTGCTTAATGCGCCGACATCATATATATCAAAACAATCAAGACACATTTTCGTTTTCCCACCCTTCGCGCTAGATCAATAGTAGCTTCCGACTATGAAGGCGACGATAATAATGGACGATAATAATGGGCGACAATGGCATCTCATGATTATCTGCCTGATCAGCACAGGCGCGCGAGTCGATTGGTCTGCGTATAAGCGAACGTCATCCAACACATCCTCACCACTCACCACTCTGGTGTATGCTGTCTATAGAGGATAATACGGCGACATAACGTTAAACTCATCGCGCGCCTCTTTTTATAAAAGCCGCAACATGGCGACCGGTGCGATTCGGCGCAAGGCGCACGCAAACCCGAAGGAGGGTTTCCGAACCCACTAGGCAAGACCTGGTGGGATCAATGTGAGCAGCCGCCTTGAAGAAATTGCGCTTCATGGAAAACACAGATCAATCGGGCAGGATTGGTTATCTATCTCGCATTTTGTGTCAGGTTACACGAACCCAACAATCTGCAGCCAACCTAGTCGACCTGCAGATTTTGGAAAACCACTCAGAGACGCTGGCAGCCCATCCCATCTACCTAGGTAGTCTGCAAAACCCTACCATCCTTCGTGGGGTTATTTATCCGACAAACGACTGCACGTGGCGGTACCCTATTACCGCTTTGGGTCGTATTCGATTGATTACCTACACGACATCTACTCTCGGAGCAGGAGATGAATGTCAGCCGGTAATATTCACGAATAGCTCTCTTGTTTCCTTGGAAGTCCGGCCTGGTCGGTTTCTCAAATGAATATCTCCGATGCGATGCCTTCTACCTCGAGGATTGGCTGCAGTCGGAAACGCAAGCTAACGTACCACCACCACATCGCTGCAAACGAGTCATTCAAGAATGGATAGTTGGAGATAAAGCTTATGTAAAGTGTCGCGCTGATGATGGAACTACACAGACTCACAGACTTGTCGCAATGTCTTCCCTATCTCGTCGAGCATGCTACAAGTGTGGCAATGTTGGCCATTACGCCGAGGTTTGCTCCTCCGCGGAACGCCTTTGCTATAACTGCAAACAACCAGGTACGCCTCTATCAACGCATAAGTTTTTGTTCTAATTAGCCTTTTTAATTAACTAACATTCTACCTCTAGGACATGAATCAAATCAATGTCCTCTTCCTCGTACCACTGAGGCGAAGCAGTGCTACCACTGCCAAGGGCTCGGACACGTTCAAGCCGATTGCCCTACGCTACGGTTGAGCGGTGCTGGTGGCAACGGTCGCTGCTATAACTGCGGACAGCCCGGTCACTTGGCCCGAGCCTGCCCCAACCCAGCCGGTGTTGGAATGGGACGAGGTGGGCCCGTCGGCCGTGGTGGATACGGTGGTTTCGGCCGAGGCGGTTTCGCTGGTGGCCCTCGACCTGCTACCTGCTACAAGTGTGGTGGTCCTAACCACTTTGCGCGTGACTGCCAGGCTCAGGCTATGAAGTGCTACGCCTGTGGGAAGCTCGGCCACATTTCCCGAGACTGCACGGCACCTAACGGTGGCCCCTTGAACACTGCTGGCAAGACCTGCTATCAGTGTGGCGAAGCTGGTCACATCTCTCGTGACTGTCCTCAGAAGAACACCAATGGCGATGTCCCGGCCGAGGTCGAGATTCCCGCTGCTCCTGCTATCCCACCGGTGGCATAAGG
The DNA here is from genome assembly GCA_002120335.1 of Hypoxylon sp. EC38. Lineage (NCBI taxonomy): Eukaryota > Fungi > Ascomycota > Sordariomycetes > Xylariales > Hypoxylaceae > Hypoxylon > Hypoxylon sp. EC38. The sequence goes on along the minus strand of KZ111235.1, from coordinate 2,865,075 downwards.
GTAAAATTTTCAATTCAAGGTGCATTTGGCTTGGCCTAGTCTGGCCGCGAACGTACCCTGTCAGAAGTGCTGTCAAGAAAGCACTTGTGAGTGGGCTCTAGTGTTTCTATTGCCAGATTAGCCACCTCCAGCAGGTTACTTGGCCTGCCTGTGAGCACCGAATGCCCCCCTGCACCTAACCTCTTGAACGAGGATTTACAAAAATCTGGATAATCTTTATTTCCTTTGCATTGCATTTGAATTATTAAAATCTACCAAAGCATAAAGAGCATTATCTTGTCTGATTTACTATGCTTCCCATCTTCCATTACCATTTATCCTCTCAAATCCCCCACCTTTTTACCAATTTTATCGATGTCAGGGTATTCGACGATGACGAGCTTTTACAACTCCTAAAATCATGAGTTGTATTATGCTAGTCTCTAACATAAAAACTACGTCCGCTTTCCCGAATTATTATCACACACCTTGTTTTCTTTTCTCTTTTACCTTATTATTCTTTTCCAGCATGACTCATGGCGTGCATGATACGATACGGTTAGACCTCTCCATTACGTACAACATGGTTAATGCACGCGGTCGGTATTCCTTGATGAATTGGATACGCGTACGGACTCTGGATCGATCGGATCAAAATCATTCTTCTGATACCCCATTTTCGTTCTCCTGTTTTATGGGAGGATCAAGACCGAGGAGAGTGGGAGGAGTGGTATTTTGACGAGAGAGAAAAAGGGGGGCGGGCCAATCTGTTCGCATCGTTGCAACTGTACTTTTCAGCACGCGGCAGAGAACGAAACCGCGAGCGACTGACCACGAAACTCAATCTCGGAAGGAACTTGGCTACAGCAGACTTAACGGTGGGCGAGCTACAGTGGCGTAAGACCTTGGTACAGAATGCAGCTTGAAGAGCTAGGTCTCTAAGCGAGGATAGCGAAGAAAAGGACGGAAGTCGAGCGAGTGAGTAGAGACGTGACCACTTGACAACGGCGCAGAAACTAGGAAGAGGATATCTGCGATCATGGCGTGCTGAATCTTGAGGGGAATTACAAAAGCCTTATAATGCATACAAACTATTGGAGTGGACGCCTGGGAGGATCGATGTGTCACGTTCGTAATGGAGAAAATTACTATCGAAATTAAAAGGGGGGCTAGTCAGTTGATAGTGTCGAGGTCTCCCGTCGTCGTCGTCAATAGGTCAAGTCAAATCAAGTCAGTCAAGTTATATTGATACATGAATCTATGTGAGAGTATGGCCTAACTATATCTATGGCGATGTAAATACCTAAGGTACCTAAGATACCCAAGGCAATACAAGCTTCGTTCCCAATGTTACCTACTAGGTAGGTATGCAAGCGATCCAGAGTAACGGAGCCTTTTTCGGAGAGATGATTACTTGCAAAAAAGCGTATTATGATCTGATTAGTTAGTGATAAACTTTGAATCTACAGGTTGTCTCATTAAATTCCTTACAGAGAGGCAAGGGAAAGGGAGTCGAATCAAGGAGCCAAACCCCGGATACCAGGTAGGTATGCATTTCTAACGACTGGATATGAAGATTCATAGTAAAGGCACGCTTAGAATGTCCTTCATGATTCACTTTGACCAGGCATCTTCCTAACCCAAACCTCCCCTACGGGATCCTCGTGATCTTGAACGCATTCCCACTCTCCAATGCCATACCGTTCGGGGGCTGTACGCATTCCACGCCCACCACCACCAATGATCAAATTTCCAGGACGGTAAAATTTATCCTCCTTCATTCTTCGAATGACTGAGCCGTGGATTCTAGCAGTGTGCGGAATATCTCGAACCTCCCCACATGGTAAAGGCCAGCGGATAGGTTTCCATGAACCATCCGGCTGTAAATCCATTCGCCTAAAAGGCATATACTCCACTACGAGGCTTGAAATTAGTACCTAGATTCAAACACTCTTTGACTGATAGGCTAGCTCTATATAGGTACTTATAATCAACAGGCTAAGTTGTAGGCAGTACATGTAAATCGCCATGCAAAGGGGAAAGAAATGGGATAGGGGACCACAACGTACTTATGTTCCAACTTAGCACCTGACCTTTGCTCAGACCGGACGCGAATTCTAAAGAATCGTGGATCCTAGCCAAGTGCGCTTTATGGAGCATGCGATGAAAAGGCCGGGGATGGTCTTTTTCTTCTACACCTGTGAAACTGATGTGATCCCAGCCCATATTTTCAGGTCCAAAGCGAGGAGAAGCTTCCACCGTCGGGCTTGTGTTATCAACGCGGATGTCAGGGACGACAGCGACGTTATGATTGGCGTGATTGTTACCATCTTCGGATTCCTCAAACAGCTCGGTAACTCCCATTTCAATCAGTTTTTCGGGGTCGAAATTGAGACCTGCCCTTTGGGCTTCTCTAATCATGTACGTCAAAGGCACATGGCTTGCAGACTTGCGATCAAGGGGGACTTCCCATCCTCCGCCAACGTCTCCATGGCCACCTGCGAACCTAGGCGTAGTTTAGCAGTTGCATTACTTGCCTTCGCTTACTTCGTATAACTTACCAAATCTCGTCAATGTCCTGTTCATCGTCGTCTGATTCGTCATCCTCATCTATGAACTGAGACTGCCCATCTGCCATTTCGCTCGCCCCGTCGATAGAACCTCTTGTTCGAGATCTAGACCGAGAATGAGGCCGGAACGCGCGCTCGTGTAGGGGTGCTAGAGTCTCGGAGCGTCTTCTTTCTGACTTACTTGATGTTGGCCCTTCGACTATCCTACGTCTTGCGCGATACTTCTCGTGAACTACTTCACGAAAATGACGGTGTGGTTGATGACCCGAGTGGACTTTCTTAACCCCCTGATAAATGAGGTCCTGCCTGAACTTGGCACGACGTTCATCTATGGATACGCAATGCCGAATGACCTAATAAAAGTTGCTGATGAGTCAAATGGATTAGGTACCTAGAGCAGCAATATGAGTTGACATACCTTAGCACTACTTCTAGCGGTATATGGCAACTTCGATCTTTGCATCCACGCTGTCTCGAAACGCGGTACAGAGTTGACGGTGTCGAAGAGCCCTAAGAATCGGATTCTCTTCACCGGACGGCTGAACGTTTCTCGGAACCCTTTCATGAAACGATACATTTCGTGCCTCTTGACCTGGTGCTCTTCGTCTTGATCCGATTGGCGACTCTGCCATTGTGAAAACGCTTTCCAGGCAAAGGTTACCATTTCTTCATTGCCATGGGAGAGCAACCCAACATAGTCAAGCATCTCGGCTAGAAAACGCGCTACATAGGCGCCTCGGGAGAAACCGAAGATGTAGATTTCATCGCCTGTACGGTAGAAGCGCATGAGAAACCGGTAGCCACCAACAACATGTTGGTCGAAGCTCGACCCTACAGCGGAGTCCTTTGCCTTTAGGTACCATGATCGAATTCTTGCGCTTAGGCTTGTGTGGGACAGCGAGTTAGACACGACATACGTCCCTATTCCGGGCTGATAATAGTGATCTAGTGAAGCAGTCAGTAAGATGGTGGGAGGGCGTACGCCTTGGTAAATCTAATGTGTACATTGGTCACCAGCTTCCCTATCCAAGCACCTGAAGATTTTCAAGATATTGCTATCACTGTCATCCCCTCGAAATTTGTTTCCCGTACCATCAAAACATAATACGAGCTTTCGGGGAGTATGACGAGTCTCTTTGGTTGAATTCATGGTGGGCCAGGCTTGGGGATGCTCGAAAGAATCGACACTACGAGACGATGGCATCCGCCCTTTTGGGTCTTCGCGAACCCCCGGGTGCTTCACTCCTGGCGAAAGGTGATACTTGTCCATCTGAGCAGGGTTTATCGAAAGGTGATACCGCGGAAGTCAACGGCACAATGCGCAACCCGCCCAAAGTCACCTAGTTATGTATAACGATAAGAGAGCCCCGACCAACCACCAGGACATCTTCGTGGATGGATAGATGTACTGCTTGTACACCAAGACGGCGAAATCTCATCGGAAGCAAACTATTGGAAGGCTGGGAGAGTAAAAGTGTCTCAAGACGTTTGTCTCGGCACGAACGCATTGTCGATCCTTTTCGAAGCATCGGCCGAAGCAAAGGAAGCGTCATTACAATTAGAGGCTTGGAACGAATGCTCCCTTGAAGCCATTGCGATGATCATGATGCACAACGACTAACTAGTACGAAATTCATTGCCTGCAGCCGATTGAAAAGCAAGTGATAAACTGACAACAACTCGACTGGTTGGTTGAAGCTGCAATCATCTTTGAATGTCACCATTTATGATTCGTCATTATGATAAATAGTCACAAAGCTAGAGAACGTCTAGTCGGATAGTGAAGTTAAGATGCATAATGCTGCAATACCTAGAGTTGATTTTTTTTTTCTGGCCAACTAAGTCAAGAAGTGTAGGCGCCCGTTTACAACCCCCGGCATATACTATTTAATAGGAATAGCCACATTCAGCTATCCTCATTGGATGTGGAGTTAGAATTATGCTGATCATTTCCGTCTCTAGATATTCAGCTCTATTGGAGAGTTACTCAGGTATATACAGAGAACGTGGCTAGCCGCCTGAGTTACTAATTGGCATGCGCCAATACGCCTCTTGGATTGACACGCACCACTTTATTTTTTTTTCTTTTCTTTTAGGGAAGTTAATCTCATATTTGAATGCTGATTTAGAGCCCGCAATGACCAAGTGGCTGATCCACGGGAAGGTCTTAAATTTGATATATTAGATCTAAGACATGTCATTAGCCAATCATTTGTATCTAGGGTTTCAGGGGCTTCGACACTACGATGCTAGTAGCTGAGATTTGCATCAATCTTCGCCGCCAGAGGATATCGCGAGGCGGTGAATTAATGATGATCGAGCTATTCGTTTCTGTCTTCAGTTACCCCGCTTGCTCTGCATAGGCATCGATCAAGTCTTGAGCGCCATCACTGTCTTGGGGGGGGGGGGTTGGGACATGTCGTGTAAGGCTTGTATTGGCTCTGAAACTAGCCGTCTGCGCAGATATGAAGCGGGTACCCGATATCTGTTGTAGGTTAACGGGGAACTCCAGACGAGTACGTCAGCCTGATACATTAACGACTCGGGTTGCTCCTCCAATCTTCCTAGCGAAGGAAGGCAGCAAATCGAAATTCGTAACACCTGGCAGATACTTGTGCACGCCTAGGGTGTAATATCGGACCTTGAGGCTTGTACGAACTCAAGGAGGTTGTGCCTATTACCCACTTCGAGTTCTACCCTCTTCAACTGAAGCGGAATGGCGAGCCCAAAATTAAACAACGATTCTTTCGAGGCTAAAGGAAACGGGAGTCGTCGCGTCGATTCCAGCAGCTTCACTACTATGGATAAGTCTTTAGCATCCTCTTCTGGAACTTCGCGTAAGGAAAAACCGGAACAAACCCCAAAAGCTGATCGCGTAGGTGTTTCTGCTGTTTTTGCCCAGTTCGGACAGCTGCTTAATGCCTCACGACGGCCTCTTCCCACCCAAATGGGTGATGGCACCTACAACACGACGATTCAAAGAACGGGGTTAAAGAAGGACTTGAAGTACCTTCGTTTGAAAGGTATCTAAAATCCTTAATAATAAACGTAGAAATTATTAGTACTAAGGAAAAAAATAGATGTGAAGACCGTCCTAGACCTTGCCCGGAGCAAGTTCAAGGGCGAACAACTTACAGATGACAAGACCATGATCATGGAACGTGTCATCCAACTTGTTGCCGGACTGCCTCATAACTCTCGACTCAGGGAGGAGCTGACTAACACATTCTTGAACGAACTTTGGTACACACTAGACCACCCACCTCTATTGTATATGGGCGAGAAACACCAATACAGGATGGCGGACGGCTCGTGGAACAATCCAATGAACCCTCAACTCGGAGCAGCTGGTTCGGACTATGCTCGAACTTGCCGCCCAGGCATTGTGCCCCTTGGTGCCCTACCCGACCCAAGTCTTATATTTGAGTCTGTCATGAAGAGGACTGAGTACCGTAAGCACCCGAATAACGTCTCTTCGGTGCTCTGGTATTGGGCTACTATCATCATCCATGATCTCTTTTGGACAGATCAGACCGACATAAACAAAACGAAAACCTCCTCCTTCTTAGATCTCTCTCCCTTATACGGTAGCAATCAAGCTATGCAAGATTCCGTCCGGTCTTTCAAGGATGGTATGATGAAACCTGACACGTACGCTGATAAACGGCTACTTGGCTCGCCGCCCGGAGTCAGCGTCCTGTTGATTATGTTTAACCGATTCCACAACCACGTAGCTGCGAATCTCGCGGCTATTAATGAGGGTGGTCGTTTCACACCGCCTGCTCCCGGACTGAGTGATGAGAAGGCTGCTGCTGCATGGAAGAAATATGATAATGATCTTTTCCAGACAGCTCGACTTGTCACTTCTGGGTTGTATATCAACATTACTCTGGTGGACTACGTGAGAAACATCGTCAACCTTAATCGGAGCAATACCACGTGGACTCTTGATCCTCGAGCCGAGATGGGCCGTGATGTTGGCACCAACTTAGGGTCTGAGCGTGGAACTGGTAGCATGGTTTCTGCCGAATTCAATCTCTGCTACAGGTGAGTAATTCTCAATTGACCAGTCCTAACGATGTAGTCGCTTAAAGTATCATAGGTGGCACTCGTGCATCTCGGCCAAGGACGATCAGTGGGTTCAAGACTTCTATCGCCAGTTATTCGATAAGGACCCATTGGATCTAAGCCCTCACGACTTGATAATGGGCTTCGTAAAATTCGACCGTGGCATCCCAGATGAGCCCTCCGAGAGGGTGTTCGGAGGCTTCAAGCGTAACTCGGACGGCAAATTCAACGACGATGATCTTGTCGAGTGCATCTGCGATGCTATAGAAGACTGCGCAGGAGCATTTGGTGGGCGCAATGTGCCCAAGTCGATGAAACCTGTTGAGATTCTCGGGATTCTTCAGGGTCGGAAGTGGAACGTCGCAGGTTTGAACGAGTTCCGCAAACATTTTGGACTTAAGCCGTATGAAAAGTTCGAAGATATCAATTCCGATCCAGAGATTGCCAACTCTCTTCGACACCTTTACGAACATCCTGACTTTGTCGAGTTATATCCTGGCCTTGTTGCTGAGGAGGCTAAGGAGCCAATGGTCCCTGGTGTGGGAATCGCTGTAAGTTTCCCACGGGCGGTGGAATAGGGGTAGGACCGCTAACATTATTTAACTTAGCCTACTTATACCATCTCTCGTGTCATCTTATCAGACGCCGTCTGCTTAACTCGAGGCGACCGTTTCTACACTACCGATTACCATCCCCGGGGTCTCACCTCTTGGGGTTATAATGAAGTTGCTTATGATCTCAACATCAACCAGGGTTGCGTGTTCTACAAGTTGTTTATCCGAGCTTTTCCTAACCACTTCAAGGGGGATTCTGTCTACGCTCATTATCCCATGGTCGGTATGTATCTTGTTTGATACCCGGCAGAGTACGAAAGTAACAACTAACCGATCTATGTAGTTCCAAGCGAAACCAAGATGATCCTAACAAACCTTGGTCGGGTCCAGAATTTCAGTTATGATCGCCCTTCACTTATCCCGCAGCGAGTTAACATCGCCTCATATGACGGAACACAGTACATCCTGGAGAACCAAGATAAGTACAAGGTTGTATTGAACGAAGGATGCCAATTCCTTATGGACGCTGGTGGCAGCCGCTTCATCCTATCGGGAAACTTGCCTCTACATGCGAGCCAGAAAGTGTGCATGCAGGATCAACCAAATAAAAGAGATTGGGCCTCTCATATTAGGGCTTTCTACTCTGAGATCACAAACCGCCTCATCAAGGAGAAGACTTACAAACTGGCCGGGCAGAATTTCGTTGACATTATCCGAGACGTGGGAAACATTGGACCGGTCTACTTCGCCTCACGCCTGTTCAACTTACCACTTAAGACCAAGGAAAACCCAAAGGGTATTTATACCGAGCACGAGCTGTACATGGTTCTTGCTGTAATCTTCATTTGCGTCTTTTCCGATATTGATCCCGTCAAATCGTTCCCATTGCACCAGGCAGCGAAAGCCGTCGCTACACAATTGGGTAAATTGATCGAGGCCAACGTGAAGCTTGTCACGGGTTTCGGGCTTGGTGGTTTATTCACTTCGAGGCCAAATAAGAATGACCCATTGGTCTCATACGGTATCAACTTAATCAAGGAATTGTCTAAAGCTGGTTTGAACAATTACGACATTGCATGGAGCCAGATCCTGCCGACTGCAGGTGCATCAGTACCGAGTATCGCAGAAATGGTACGTAGTTCATTGGCACTCCTCGCCGTCGTTTTGATAGCTGACGATCGCATAGTTTGCCCAGGCTGTGGATTATTTCTTGTCATCAGAGGGGTCCAAGCATATTCCCGAGATGCATCGTATCGCCAACCTTTCGTCTTCAGACGAGACCGACGCATTGATGCTCGGCTATTGTATGGAAGGCATCAGGCTCGCGGGAACATTTGGCTCGTACCGCGAGGCGGCGGTTGATGACACGATCGAGGAGAACGACGGCCGCGAAGTGCCTGTCAGAGCTGGGGATCGTATTTTTGTCAGCTTTGTAAGTGGAAATAACATTGTCTCACTTCAGCTTTCCTATAAATAGAGGCAAACTAACATTTTCTTTGAAAAGGCTGGCGCAGCTAAGGACGCCACACATTTCCCTGATCCCGAGAAAGTGAACCCACGCCGTCCCCTGCAAAGTTACACTTACTTTGGGTTAGGGCCACATGAATGTCTCGGACGCGACGCCTTTCAAGCTGGATTGACTGAGATGTTCCGCGCTGTATTCAGATTGAAGAACGTCCGGAGAGCACCGGGTCCCCAGGGCGAGCTCAAAAAGATCCTACAATCTGGCGGATTCTACGTGTATTTGAGGGAGGATGGGGGAGCTTACTTCCCATTCCCGTGCACCATGAAGATATGTTACGATAACTAGAGCGTGGGATATGGTAAGTCCAGTGTACTGGCGGTGAGCTACAAGGGGAAAGGAAGTATTTGGTGATGGGGAGGAGGCTTCTTAGTTGAAGGACGAAATAATCGTTTATAAATGGCTATCATACCCAAATATGACTACCATGGAGATAGGATTAAATACCACAATGTGGCCAATGACTCTTAGTTATTAATACTTCATTCGTATTTCTCTACCTGGTAACTATGAAAAATGCGAGATATTTAGAAAAAAACTTTTCTTAAGACACGTACTACGAGTATTTTCTTATTCTAGGATAACGGAGTTGAGCCTTTTTTTTCCCAGGTAGCACAGATGTAGTGTGTAGTATAGTACATTAGGTACATAGCTACTGGATATTACCGGATTAGGAAACCCGGTCTGTTGTAGCTTCGACCTATCAGAGCGTTAAAGATCAGCCCCTCGAGGAACTCAAAAGATAGCCTCGTACATATACCTACTACCTAAGGTTACCTATACATCATTTGGCAGGGGAGAGCTCCAACGAACTGCAATGCATGGATACCCCACAGATGCCATCATTATATGTGTGTATGTATTATGTATAATTCTGCATATTGACGTCGACCCACATTTGAGAGGCCGCCCTCTTATCAATTCTCGTCCCCTGTATCGAGCACGGTTCCTCGTCGGCGCCAATATATGAGCTTGTACACTCTTAACTAGTCGACCGTACCACATTCCTAATTTTTCATATGTTAAAAGACCAAAATTCAGTTCTCTCACAACCTATTGTCTCACCGCATGGGAACTCCTGAAGTAGGTAGCCACCGAGGAGCTGAATTTTCAAGAATTTGTCCATGTAGCTGATCAAAACCTTACTAGATCCGGTGCGCGAATTTTCAGAAGCTCAAAGAATGGAGATTGCGGGAATGAAGTAATGATGGCAGGAGACGGTCAGCACAGCCCCCCCTGGGGGTGTTCTCGAAGCTCCTCGCGTGAGAGACATGATGTAGTTGCCAACATGTGATACGCAGCTTTGGAAAGACTTCGAGTGCGTATAATTGACTTACACTGTGACAGTGTATGAAAGACGGCCAACAACTAACAGTGCGGCATCCTGTTTTTTTGAAGGAACCCCGACGACCTATCAATTATAATTAAACATACAATGCCAGACAATGTAGGTAGCCTATTATTTAAACTGTTTCGTTCCTCTTTCATCCAAGTTCAGCTTGTACCTTTATACGAGGCCTGCTTTTCGTTCTTGAACTTACACGCTTGAATCTTGTCTGTGAAATTGAAATGGAAGAACCCGAAGTTAAACACTATGGTGTTAAATGGGATGAGGAAGAGGCAGGCCGCCCTTCGCGGGGGCTTCGTCGCACCTATTCCAGCGGCTCTATGTCTATTCGAAGCGTGCGCTCGCGACGCGAAGTTGACCCGTCAATCGCACTCCCTATCCAATATCGCACCGTGTAAGAAAACTGCCTCACTTTTCTACCTAGGTACCTATTGTCGTGAACGATTCTAACATTGAATCTTTAGATCCTTTCATATCGAAGAATCTATACAGAAAGATGTTGCGACGTTGTCCAAGACCAAGGACACAACCACCAAGGGTCCATAGCCATAACCCCATACTATATCTTATATCCTTGCTAACATTGTTGACACAGAGCTATCCTCGCTTGAGTGGCACACGATCTCAACCGACGAAGCTCTTCGCCGCCTAGGTGCATCGATGACTCAAGGCCTATCGAACGAACAGGTTGCTCGCAGGCAGAAAGAATACGGGCGAAATGCTCCATCCCCGCCAAAGTCACACGCGCTACAGAAATACTTCGGCTACTTCTTTAAGGGGTTCGGCCCAGTACTCCTGATCGGAGCTGTCCTAGTTTTCATTGCGTGGAAACCACTCGGCCAGCCCCCATCTTTGGCTAATTTGGTGAGACAACAAGAAAGCCCAGTGATTTCGATGGCACTGACACACTGCTTTTCCTAAGGCACTGGGAATCGTCTTAGTTGCAGTATTCTTTATCCAGGCTGCGTTCAATATGTTTCAAGACTGGAGCTCGTCTCGGGTGATGAGTTCTATCAAGAACATGTTACCTGAGGACACAATGGTCATTAGAGATGGAAAACAAGCATCCCTAGAAGCATATGAGCTTGTACCGGGAGATATTGTGTGTATCAAGGCTGGTAACAAACTACCGGCTGATATGCGCTTCCTCCAAGTTTCCAGCGACGCTAAGTTTGACAGGTCTATCTTAACTGGCGAGTCTTTGCCCCTCGCAGCGACGGTGAACTCAACAGATGACAACTATCTCGAGACTCGATGTATTGGCCTGCAAGGTACTCACTGCGTCTCTGGATCTTGTACCGGATTAGTCGTGGCAACGGGCGACCGTACAGTGTTTGGTCGCATTGCGGCCCTGACAAACGAACCAAAAGCCAAAATGACAACGTTGGAAAAGGAAGTCCTATATTTTGTGATCATCATCTGTTCTATTATGCTCGCCATGATCACTATCGTCCTGATTGTATGGTAAGTGTGTCATTGCTTCGCCTCAAAGTCATCAGTTCTAACAGCATTCAGGGGCGCATGGCTGAAAAAAGTCCATCCAGATTGGATCAACGTCCCTACTCTTATTGTTGACTGTGTTAGCGTGGCCGTTGCTTTCATTCCCGAGGGATTGCCCATAGCCCTGACCGCTGGCTTGACTATTACCGCAAATCTCATGAGAAAACACAAAGTTTTGTGCAAGTCATTGAAGACAGTCGAGACTCTGGGTTCTGTCTCCGTGATCTGCTCAGATAAGACAGGGACCCTTACCGAGGTAAACAACGAGTCGACACCAACATCGGCCATTCTCGTTGGAACTAGACTAATCTCATTTAGAATCGAATGACTGTTACGGAATGTACTATCGGGACTCATACTATTACAATCGATGGGGCCGAGGAAGAGCTGGAGATCAGTGCAGCTCCAGTGGTCGCCGGTATGGTAACAACAGGAGTAGACCAAGTGCGTGCTATTGCTGGGCTCTGTAATGCGGCTGAGTTCGACGCCGCCACCATGGACTTGCCTATCGAGCAGCGTCGCGTCTTTGGTGACGCCACTGATCAGGCGGTATTGAGATTCTCTGAACGCCTCGGATCAGTACATCATTTACGTCAATGCTGGCAGAAGACATACGAACTAGCTTTCAACAGCAAGAATAAGTTCATGATCAGGACATTCTCTCTATTCAGGAAGGATTCCCTGAACGCTACTTTGTCAGAGCGCGAAGCAGAAGACTTCATGGCTGGTGATACGTAAGATACCCCGGAGAATTTGTAAATGACTGTTAATACTAACCTTGTCTCAGTCTGTTAACAATTAAGGGAGCTCCCGATGTCTTGATCAACAGATGCTCTTCTTTCGTCAACAATGCAGGAGATGTACATCCCTTCGACGAGGACATGCGACGGGCATTTGAGAACGTCAAGGACATGCACAGTAGTCAAGGAAAACGTTGCCTCTTACTTGCACGCAAAGTTATCCAACAAAACGAGCTACAACATCATTCCGGGACGAGTCAATTTGAGGATGAAATCATCGAGCAAGCCAAGTCGGACTTGACCCTAGTCGGCCTTGTGGCCATTGTCGACCCACTGCGCCCTGAAATCCGCGAGGTTGTCTCGACCCTACGTGGTGCTGGCATTAGAGTCTTCATGGTAAAGAACCTAACCCGATACGTTATGTATAACTCACTAACAAGATATACATAGGTAACGGGCGATTTTGCCCTTACCGCACTTGCTATCGCTCAGGATGCTGGGATTATTAGCAGTCCAACACCCTTGGTTGATAATGTCTCCGCGCTCCCTAGGGAAGAACTCGGCAGCAGCGACAAATCTCCTGGTTCCCGTTCATCAATCCTCATTAGCGGACCAGAACTGCTTAGCCTGAACGAGTACCAATGGAAGATACTAACGGAATACGAAGAGATTGTCTTCGCTCGGACAACCCCGGAGCAGAAACTTCGCATCGTGAAGGAGTTCCAGGTTACCGGAGTTGTCGCAATGACCGGAGATGGTGTGAATGACGCGCCGTCCCTGAAAGCTGCTGACGTCGGTATCGCCCTCGGGAGCGGGTCAGATATTGCGATTGAGGCCGCTGATATGGTACTGCTCGATTCCTTTTCATCCGTTGTCGAGGCAGTGCAATACGGGCGTGTAGTGTTCGATAACCTAAAGAAGGTGATCTGCTACTTATTGCCGGCTGGAAGTTTTGCTGAATTCTGGCCCGTCATGACGAACGTCATCTTTGGGCTGCCTCAAATACTCTCATCTTTCCTCATGATCATCATTTGGTAAGTCTTGCTTCTGTTAAGTAGGTAGTTACGTTCATATATGCTAAACCGCCATGTAGTTGTTTCACTGACTGCGCTGCTGCAACGGTGCTCTCTTATGAGAAGCCGGAGGCCGACGTGCTATTACGTAGACCACGCAACGTTAAGAAGGACCGTTTGGTTGATTGGCAGCTCGTTATTCATGCGTACGGTGTTCTTGGCATGATCGAGACGATAGCCTCATTTGCGATGGCCTATTGGTATCTAGAGAAAAATGGTATCCCATTCCGCGTACTCTGGTTCTCCTTCGGGGACCTTCCGGATTGGATTGATCCAGACTTTTATGCCGCTAAATTGAATGAAGCATCATCCATCTATTTTGTTAACCTCGTCGTCATGTAAGTCGTACTTCTTCGTGTCACTTGAAGAAAGCCAACTGACTCATCATAGGCAATGGTTCAACTTGCTTGCGGTCCGCACTCGGCGTTGGAGCATTTTCCAGCACCCTCCTGCGTTCAACAAAAATACACAGAACCTCTATTTATTCCCAGCGATTGTCTTTGCCCTATCTATGGCTATCCTGTGGCTTTACATCCCACAGCTGCAATCAATTCTAGGAACTTCCCCTGTGCCGGTGGAACACTGGTTCCTACCCTTTGCATTCGGCCTATTCATTCTATTGTTTGATGAAGGACGCAAGTTCCTCGTACGGAGATACCCTAACACTATGATCGCCAGGCTAGCTTGGTGAGTTATTTTCAATGGGAACTGCTTCTTTGCTTTCATAATGAAAGTTCTTATGAGGGAAGGGTATGGTTCGGACTACGAAAGACGGCGATGCCGTGCATAGCGGTGATATGGAGACCTTGGAAATCAAGCCAGCAAATATACATAGTACCTACTGTTTAATTGTACGATCCATGAATTTTGGCATAATTTGATAGTAAAGAATAGCAATATAACACTTGTCTTGACTCCATAATGTTGTTACCGACTGGTTAAGTTCTCATCCCAGCGACCCTTGGAGGCCTACTTCTAATGACATTGGTATAATATGACTTAAGTAAATGAGACGCCTCTCTTGTGATCAAGATTAATGGAAATTCAAATGTCTTATCACTGATTTTTATCCGACTTCTGTCAATTTCTTTAGTCTAAAAAATAAGTAGTTCGATATCTGGCGAAGTAATTCACACTAACATTTGAGGTAATTAGATTGGCAACTGATTTTCGAAAGTCTTTGGTCTAACCATCGATCCAGAATAGATGCGATTTCCAAAGAACATTGAGAAACATGGCCTCCTTCTTGAAAAACGGCGACAGCAATACTGCTAATGTGGTAGTACAGCAGGTTAGCCAGACTATGTACCTATATGTACCTAAATATTCAAAATAAAGCAGCGAAATAAGCATGAGATTGTGGTCATAGGCTTCATCAAAGCTCATATTTAGATAGAAGATAATTCTATTCAACCCTCAAACTTTGAAAAAGAGCTCGACTATTCCAAAACGCCGTCTACATGCTTATTCTAAGATATGTATGCTCACACCAAAAGGATGTTGGCGGAGTTCCGACCCCAGACCCAATCATTTCTCAGTACATATCCCCTAATCTACTACATCCGCACCACCAATTTCTTGCCTTTTAGGTTTCCCTTCTTCAACATCTCCAGCCCTCCCTGGACGGAGTGTAAGCCACCATCAATCAAATGTAGCTCTGGTAAAATAATCTTGCCTTCTTCTAACAGGATCCCAAGCTCTTCAGTATAACGAACATTGCTCTTATCGAGAACAAATTGCTTCATCTCGACTGTATGCACCATGACGTTCTCGGGGATTTTCTGAGAGCTCGACATCATAGCCAGTGGTGCGAAAGCCACAGGGCTTTCTCTAGATACAGCGTCCAACGTCAAGGCTGCTGTTTTTGGTCCTACCAAGTCAATGGCTCGCGTGACCTTGCTACCGGTGATTGCCCGAATTTCCTCAACTACTTGCTCGTCCGTCTTGCCATTCCGCACGACCACGTGGTTCGCGCCTAGGCGCTCCGATAATGACTTCGTCTCTGCTGAATTGACAGTAATTACTTTGATCCCACTTAGATTTGCTATCTGAGTAGCGAATTGCCCAGTAACGGTAGAGCCACCCCATATCAAAAGCCATCCTTCCTCTATGCCAGCTACAGCAGACCGCGGAACAGGTACGTCCAACCATTTCCATAATGTCATAGATGCCGTTAAGGCTGCGACGCCCAGGCATGCAGCCGCCTCAAACGACACATTTGATGGGATGGGAAGAACGGTGTGCGATGGCACGACGACATACTCCTGGAAGCAGCCAGCACGAACATCTTTATAGTATGTGCTAGTCCACACGAAGTCGCCTTCTTTGAAAGTTGTAACAGAAGAGCCAACCTGAGCTACGACGCCGGACATCTCCCGACCAGTGACCTAGGAGCTCTCATAAGTCTAGGTCCCTATTTTCGGACACGAGGGGGAAGACATACCCAGGGAAACTCGGGCAAGCAGAAGTTGTAATCGACCGATTTCCAGTCAATGGGGTTTAGTCCAACGTAGCGACTTCGAATCATTATCTCGTCATCTCCGACTTTCGGCATGGGGAAATCATGGCGGATCTCATATTCTCCCTTACGAGCGACGACGAGAGCTTTCTGCACCCTAGGTATTGTAAATTCAGCAACCGAAACATTGGCCGACTCATCCGTCGATGTTGGTGCAGAATCCTTCCGTATGCCTTGTATTATTTTCGAACGCGTCTTCACATTCTGATCCGATTTTGTCCTTATTCTCCGCAGCAGATTACGAACTGTTTTCCAGGAGTTCCTGCTAACTAGAGCATGCCTGGGTCGTGTTTCTGCCATGGCCACCGCGGCAGTAGTCTGGCTTCACTCTCAAGTAGACTCTGCCGTCCTATATTGAGGTGCTATTGATTTGATATGTCGCATCTATCTTGAAATGAATGAGGCATGACCCAGCTCTCTCAAATCATCTATTTATTGATTTACCTTGGCCATTATTAATATTCCCTGAGGCTCCTTAACCATTCATGTGTTAATCGGGAGCGGCGGGTCTCGTACTAACTAGTTACAGGGCATGATAAATCAATTACAGCCCGATCCGGACCAATTGTGTTGGTTCTGTTGTCGCACGCAATCAGCACGCCATCGACTAGGGTGGCATGCTTACATATGTATATCACGTAGTAGAGATCCGTGGGGTGGAGCAACTCTCCTTTCCGATTCGGCCTTTCGGGGAAGTACTGTGATAATTGGGCAGTACCATCACGCAGCCAATACGAGTATATCAACAGTAGCTACTGATTCTAAACCGCCTCCGAATCCGGTGCCGTGGGTGGCGGTTGAGATTGGAATTGGGTGGTTGAATAGATAATCATTTTATACTCCAATTAGAGCATCAATTCTGTACCCCAGCTCCAAAGTCCCAAAGCTATATGAAGTCATAAACACCTCCCTAGGTAATTGTATTTTTCCCTACCACTTTTGGTCTGAATAGACTGTTCGAAATCTCTAACCATACTCACACTTCTCAATTCTTAATACGATGATTCGTTAAATCATAAACGTTTCCCTAGGCGAAAGCGTTGTTGTCTAGGAACAGGTGGGATAGCAGTGAGAGCCTGGTCGATACCGACATCCGTTTAATTCCACTGGAGACCAGAAAGACTTTTGCATTGGAAAACATTAGTATTAGTTGAAGAGTTTCGTAGAACTAAGTTATTGGGCAAGAGTCAGCTTATAGATGATGGTTTTCTTTGAAGTCGAATCCAAGTAATCGCCCCCGGAAGCCATGAGACAATATTCAAGGCTCTCCTAAAATGTAGATAGACATCTTCATCCTCAGAAATTTTGAAGACCAAGGAGTTTAATAGAAAGATAAGTACGACTTGATGACCAGTTACTAATGTCTGTAGGGACCTCAGTAATGATCTGCTTATCAAATAGTGCCGGCGTGTCAAATTCTCTTTCAGTATTTACGTATGCGTTAAGAGTTTCTTTGTAATGGCATGGCTCTGATCTATATAGCACAGTACTCATAAGATGGACGAGATACAAGCCCCTTTTCTACCCCTTAGTAGAATTCTGATTCAAGTACCTACATGCAAATAAGCATTATACCGATATATCCATTTCATGCTCCTTCGCACTGTCGCCAATCGATAAACTCAAGGGTCCCCCTTTTCTTTTCCTTTCTTTTCTTTTTTCCCCTCCCCCTATGTAAGACGCACAAACAGAATGGGATAATCCAAAAAGCTACATACCTTAGGTAGGTAGCCAGGTATCTTCAGTGGGGTACCATCTTCATAGATGCATTACCCTTCCATGAAATAAGATGCTTTAAGAACGTCTTTATGAGTTCTCCCAGGAGTGCTATAGGCAGAAACAGGCTTCAAAAGAGCAATTTGCCTCCAATCCAGGGAGCTATCGGCTCCGGGCCGGGCCTTGGTAATCATATCTCGGCTGTTTGAATGTTCTAAACCAACCCTACCAGGATGATCACACATAGGAGTTAGGTTGCTCGGGAGCCCATGTAGTAATCCAGGCGACAGCAAAAATCAGAATCCACATTCCGTACCAGGAAACAAGGAATCCTGTATTTCCCATTCCAGTGAAGAAGCCAATCAAGATGCCGATATGGATGAGACCAGAGGCAAGAAGAAAGATATCGAAGTGCCATCGGCCCTGTGTACTGCGTTAAGTATACTCTGGACAACTCGACCGAGCACTTTCGGGGGAATAGTACTCACCACACTCATTCCAAGAACCTTCCTTGTACCCGTGGCCCCCCCGATACACGCAAGACACCATGCAACGAAGAGGAAACCGAAGACAGCTAGAATTATCCCGATGACCATGCCAACAATAGAGCCGCTATATGCTTTGAAAATGACGCCTAAGATAGACAGTGCAGTACGGACACCGAGGGTCGTGATCATACAGATCCGACGTGCGAGAGCAGCCTTGTCTGATGTTGCTAGGCTATAAGCTTCCCAACTAAAGCTCCAGCATCCACGGAAGCCTGGACAGTTTCTGTCTCTCCACGTTGTTTGCTCAGGACGAGGCGGGAGTTCCTGGGGGAATGCTGAAGAATGTGCTGCCATTTTTGAATATGGGGAGGGGACCGCGCGTATGTAGCAATGCTTTATATTCTGCAACGTTTACGTCCCGAAAGGTAGAGAGTAGTAAGTGACACCCCAAGTTGTAATGAAGGCGAGTACGGAGCTAAGAAACATGCCAGTCGAGAAGAATATGAAAGTTCAAGGGCTCTAGGCAGCAGATATGAAGACATCTCAGGACTTATAAGGTAACTTAGGTAGGTATCTGAAGGATCTAGACGAGAGGCACTGCCTCAATTTTACCAGTGCGGTAAGTCCCCAGGGTTACTAGGATTGTTTTTTTTTCGTCCTGGTCTGAGTGGTTCGGTTCTGAATCCTGTAACAACCTTGCAGCCAACATTTCGACTGTCCTGATGGTTTGGGGATTCCGTTGGGCGCAAACCATTACCTTAGAACATGACTCATTAGATCAAAACAAAGTACCGCACACCAGAGCAGTGTTTGATCGCATTACATTCATTTAGTAACTCTATTATAGGTCTGGCAGCCCTACGTAGTTATTAATAGATGCTTGGCAAGGTTGGCAAGGTGAACAAGGCACAGGACCAGGATTATTTCAGCTACTCTGGCTCCTTGGAGGTTTGCTATTAGTCTCGCTTGATTTCAAACGTGGTGTCTCCCTCGCTTATTGAGCTTAATATTCCTTGCTGCTGTTGTTGTTATTGTTATGTCTCAACCTCGACATTTATACCCATAGACAATGTCACGAGGCTTTATCATCATAGTAAAATAAATCGATACGAAGGGGAATCTTCGTTAAATCAATATGCAGACCACCACAATTCATGGTTTTCATCATCAAATCGATATTCCATGCTCAGCACTATTGCCATATTTATGTAGATTTAACTTCCCTGAGCTTACTGAATTCCCTCGTCTGCTTGTCTGAAGTGTGTATGTTTTGTGTGAAGCTTTCAGACTCTCCTGGTGCAACCAGAGTATGTTAATACTACCATCATTAGGATATCTGAGTCAGTCCTACAAAATATAGCTTCACTTTGGTATTCGTGGAGATATCATAATTCAGTTCGAATGGCATTCACTTTGGGGTATTCCTCGATCAAATCAGCCTCAACGCCGTACCATGCCGTGCCGTGTACAAGAGTTAAACCAAATCGTCTAGGTTAGCCAGTTTGTACCCCTGTGCTTCCCGTACTCCCTGCACTCGATGGTCTGGGTGGCGGCACAGGCATAATCCCACCCATGCCGCCATCTCTGTCCATAGCCACACCACCGAGCATTCCCGCCGATATTGCGTGTGACTCGCCTCCCTCTCCCTCGGAATCTTCGCTCTGGCTACTCGTGCTACCGACACCAGCAAGTGCTTGTTCAGCGACTTTGCGCTCCACCTCCTTCAATCTCTCCTTCTCAACAGGGTCCACGAGGTCGTCGTCGTCGCTCCAGTATCCGTCTTCGGTTTCGGCAACCTCAGGCATAGCCATGCGCTTCCAAAAGCGGATCTCCTGTCTCCTCGCCTTGTCCTCGACACGCTTCTCCCATCGCTCCTCATTCTCGTCGTACTTCTTGCGAAACTCTCGAAGCATCTGATTGGCGCGACCGGCGTGTTCTTGCATCTCCCAGATCTGTTCACGTAGGCGCGAATTCTCAGCACGGGCTTCGGCTAGCTGTGCTCGGTAAGAACGGTGCCAGGCAGAGACGTCAGCGATATGTTTCTGCTTGTAGGCGTGGAACTGGTTGAGGATGGTGGATAAAACTCGGGCGTAGTTGGTCAGAAGAGCGAAGTTGGCATCGCGGGAGAGTTTGGCACGATCCAGGGATTCTGTCAGAATGGACACGAGGGCCTCGAGGTTTGGTTCTTGGGCTGTGCTAGCATAATTAGTGTTTAGGTAGCAAGTAAAGGGGAGAATGTATATATATATATAGAGAGAGAGAGAGAGAGAGAGAGAGTAGAATATACCAAATATTTCATCGGCAGCTTCTCCAAGGACCTGATCATTGGTAAGGCCGCGCTCTCGTGCTCGATTGCGCACTCTCCCCAGTCCAGAAACGATGTCTTCTGTTACGCGTCTGTTCTCAGCAAGCTGGCGCGACAGCTCCTCAACCATGCCGTAGATGATGTTGAGTTCAGCCTGGTGACCAGCAGGAGTAGGTCCGACTGGCATGCCGCCGGCTCCAGCTCCTGACCCGTTACCCTGCATGACGGCGGATCCGTTGGTCAGGTAAACCTGCTGCTGTTGTGGTAACTGTCGTGGTTGCGGTGCTACGTTGGTTTGCTGAGAGTTCTCGAGTGGATGTGTAGGCTGATGAGGTTGAAGAGGTTGAAGTGGTTGGTGAGGTTGAGGTGATTGAGGTGGTGGAAAGTTCATGATTGGAAACTGAAAAGATAGTAGTTACATGTACTACCTAATCCACTACCTTGTCTACATGTAGCTAAAGCTGCCTAGTACTCACATTAATTAGAAGGTAGACGTACATGTACCTAC
The DNA here is from genome assembly GCA_002120335.1 of Hypoxylon sp. EC38. Classification (NCBI taxonomy): domain Eukaryota; kingdom Fungi; phylum Ascomycota; class Sordariomycetes; order Xylariales; family Hypoxylaceae; genus Hypoxylon; species Hypoxylon sp. EC38. The sequence goes on along the minus strand of KZ111235.1, from coordinate 2,844,186 downwards.
CTAATCCATTTAAGCTACCTGCTAGCATGGAAGGTGGCAGCCCTGGGGTGGCTAACCGCCATCGTAGATAGATTGCCCACTAAATTCATGCAACTACCGTACCTAACATACACTACCTACATGTACATGTAGTCATTAGTTCAGTTAGGCGCTCTTCTTATCGATTAACGCGCTAAAAGTTTGAAACAGCGGGCATGTTATAAGGCGCTGTCTAGGTACCTGCGTTACTGGGGGTGGGAGGTTGGGGTTACTGCGCACAGGTAACATCATGAAAGGCTAGGTACATGTAGGTACATGTAAGTAACGACTAGCATACATCCCTCTCTTGCACTAATAAATTCTACGCTGCATAACTAACAGAATAAATATATACCCAAGGTACCTACCATCCAACAATTCCTTTTCAATAACATACATACCTACCTACAGCAACAAGAAATACTCATACACAACAAGTAAACCTGTAAATATTTATTTCTATCCCTCCTTCCCCTATTTGTAGGTATTTGTTATTTCGCTGCTTCTCGTTGCGACTCTCTCGGAACCCATCTCAGGGAACCCATCTCAGCATCCTGGTTCCCATGGAGACTTGCATCTGATTCCTCCACCTTTACTTTCAGATCGATTTGGTCAAGGGGAATCCAAAGCGCTTCTCGTCTGACTATCATATATCCAGCCCAGCAAACAAATACAACAATAATTCCTAGAACGCTTGCAAGGATATGGGGCGGTTTAGGGAGTGGACTCTTCGCCGTCGCTACAACTTGCGCCGAGAGTCCAAAGATGAATATAACGATTGCCACAACACTTCCGACGATTCCAAGAGGAGATTTCCACTTCAGCATGTCGTCTTCATCTGATCCGCTTCTCCAGATCGCCATTCGTAGTCGGATATGGCACACGCAGATAGACATCCAGGTGAAATAGTTGGAGCCAGCTGCTAAAGCCAAGAGCCAATCGAACACCTTATCGCCGTCCTCGGCTATCTTGACGAGCGATAATAGCGAAACGAGGAATACGAGTGCCAGAGCCCAGATTGGGTGGCCCCATTTAATCTTTGCAAACAACGAGGGTCCCATACCCCTGGAAGAAATGGCTTGAAGAGCCCTCGATGAAGCAAAGACGCTAGCATTCGCCATTGAAAAGATGGCCACGATGATGATGCTGTTGAAAGCAGATGCAAGTATAGGGATCTCGGCTTGGTCCATCGCAGCAACAAAAGGACTGATTCCGACCGAGTATATGCTTGCGTCTGAAGGAACCTTGAGAACGAGGCCGAGCATCAAGATTGGGACCAGGTACAGCCAAACAATCCGCACCGGGACGATCGTACAAGCAAGCCGCATAACCTTCTGGGGACTTTCACACTCGGCAGCCGTGATCCCTAACATTTCAGTTCCTCCATATGCCATACCCGCTGCCATAAACACGTACATAAATCCAATAGGGCCGTTCTTAAATGCCTCACTCTTCCATCTATTAAATCCAAGCTCTTCGGCTGGGCGGCTGTCGGTTGAAATGACTTTGCTGACGATGAGTATAGCGGTAATGATGAAGGCTGTGAGAACAGATATCTTGCAAATGGCAAAGACGTTTTCCGCCTCAGCATACCATCTTGCTCCAAACGCATTGACGAGGATAAGACCCGTTATGAAGAGCAAAAGTAGACCGTATGCCGGCATTTTCGTGTCCCAATACTGCACACACTGCAGTATGACGACCAACTCGAAGACGACGATGAAAAGGAAGTTTATGACGTAATTCCAGCCCATCGCGAAGCCCCAGGCCGGCGAGATGAAGCGGACCGAGTATTCGTAGAATGAGCCACTAATGGGGAATGCAACTGAAAGCTCACCGAGAGCGCACATGGTGATCCACACGGCAACCCCAACTATAGTGAAAGATAAGAAGAGCGATGCTGGCCCACCTATCGCTAGACTAGGATAAGTAGCTATGAAAAGACCAGCACCGATCGAACTGCTGAGGGCCATGAAGACGAATTGGCGCGTCGTGATGACCTTTTGGAGCGACGCATCGCCAGGTGGAGCTGCGCCGGTGAGGTCCATGTTACGGGGCCCAGCCTATTGATATTTGAAGAGCTACCAGTGTTGCAGTAGTAGGATGGTTTATCTAGGTAAGAGTGTCGTAGATATTGAGTTGAAATATGTCTCGTAGAGCGATGCGCACAATAGTTGAACAGTATAGTCGCATATTCGATGATTAAAAGAGAATCAAGGCAGTATTACCCAGTAGTTCTACGCCTACACTTATAATATCAGAAAAGCCATCTCCAGAAGACCCCCATTGGCATGGGCGCGAATGAAACCTATAGATAGAAATGTGAAGAACGAAGCTAACGTGGACGCCAAAACTCTAGATAACAACGAGGTCAACGGAGAAAGGAGCAAGCTTGCCCATTATGGCCCGACGGAGAGGTCGCTGCGTACTACCATCCATGTATCTCTCTTTTTTTTTTTTTATTAGAGTTGCAAGAGCAAAGGTTAAGAGCGAAGGTTAGAAGCTTAATATTAGAAGTTTAAGATTGTCGGCCATGAGCTTAGATGTCTAGACGTCCGAGCGATAACCCGTTAGAAATAGTCCTAATGGTATATGGCCTAGTAGGTACCTTACGAAACTTGGCGCAAGGATTGCTATGTACATGTATGTAGTGGATCGTGGATAATCATTCTATAGCACTATTTTATACCAGACAAAGCACACGAAGTCAATACAAAGGGCTATCAGAGCAAATTAACTCTTTCAAGTCAGGAGTAGCCCATGGCAACGCAGAGAGCATATACGAGGAACGCCGTTGGTATCCTGCATCTGAGCAAACATAAACTCCCATAACCCTATCACCTTGTCAATTTCGACATTATCATGCAGGGCCGGTGCCCAAATCTCCCAAGGTATGCTTTCTAAAGCTCACCACCCCATTCTCTGCAGTAACTAACACCAGTCTACGTGAGAAACGAGTCGCCTTCCTTCTTAACTTAGGCTACCACAGCCGCCGTCCTTCGTTGCGGCTGTGCGCCTCTTCGCGTGCTATTCGCACCCGGCCTTGCCAACGTGTATTTGGCGAACGCGCGTGCGAGCGCCTTCTTGCAACTGACCTTCTGACTACCAATGAAACTGTCAACTGTAACAGCAATAGCCCGGTCGATGTCCTGAGCGGAACAGTACTCTGATAACCGCATCCTGCAGAAGGCTTCGGATATTCGGATAATGGCTTCCAAGTGACGGACCTAGGGAAGATGTCAGCACCAATTTCTTAAGATATTAACAGTGAGGCAACTTACGGTAATGGGATAAGCACCGGTTGCCAACGACTCTCGTCGCATGTCTGCGAATAGTCGCGCCACCTTGTCCTCGTCCATATGTAAAAGCTTCGGCTGACAGTGGTCTCGCGCATATAAGATATATTTACGCAGTAACTCCTGAGGAATCTCTCCTTCCTTCTTCTGCTGCGCCTGACTCTCTTGCGCCGCTTCCGAGTCATGTTCAACCTCCATGGAACCATCAGCAGGTTGCGTGGATGGATGACTGCGACTATGAGAGCCGACAATGAACCTAGCTAGGCGTTCATCTTCAGAGGGATCTACGGTATCTCGTACAACACAGAGAATGTCAAAACGAGATAAGATGGGCTCAGTCAGTTCGACATTGGATGAAAACGGTATTGTTGAATTATAACGACCACCAATCGGATTGGCTGCCGCAATAATACCACATCGAGCTTGCAGAGTGGTAACAATACCTGCCTTCGAAATGGAGATCGTTTGCTGTTCCATAGCTTCATGGATAGAAGTTCGATCCTGGTCATTCATCTTGTCGAACTCGTCGATAAGACACGTGCCTTTGTCTGCGAGCACTAGGGCACCTCCTTCAAGAGTCCACTCACTGGTCAGAGGATCTCGACGGACACTAGCCGTAAGACCGACAGCTGAGGCTCCCTGGCCAGTGGCAAATACAGCTCGGTGCGCAGTTTTCTCCACATACTTGAGCACTTGTGATTTCGCCGTGCCTGGATCACCAAGCAGCAGAACATTGATATCTCCTCGCACATGATGTGCGCCTTTGGTTGTTTTCGCGACACCACCAAAAAGAGACAGAGCAATAGCAGTCTTGATATCGGTGTGTCCGTAGATACTCGGTGCTATCGAGTTGATTATCTTATCAACAACCTGAGGATCACGGGATAGTTTACGGATCTCATGCTCGTCTTCTTCGGTGAGCCTGAATCCTGCAAGTTGATCATGGGCTTTGACCACGTTGTTTGCTTCTAGAATGGTAGCAAAAACAGGGAAGCCATTGCGATTGTTGAGTTGGGCATCATAGTTGTTCCTGTAGATACCAGTAACCTCAATCTCCTCACCAGGTTTTGCTTTGTCGATGAGATCCCAGAGAAGAATAACTTCTCGGTGCCTGGGTAGACGACCGGCAGGGACAGTTCCAGGCGATTCCTGGAGTGTCAATTTCTGGTAGTTCCGGTACACTGTCTTCTCTGAATTTAGGGTAAAGGGGCCACGAGACTGACAGTTCTGGCAGAACGAAATCTTGACCTCGACATTGGACTCTTGTTGGAAAGGGCCAAGTGTCACACCACATTTAGTGCAATCGAATTTGACGTATTTTAATTGAGGGAAAACACCAGTTCGTCGGGTAACAACGCCACTCACTCTCACAAGGCAGTTGAGATGCGACTGCCTCAACTGACGAAGAGTATAGTGAACGGGCAGGTCGAAAATACGAACGTGGATATCCGAATGGATACGTTCGTAGTCAGGATAATGGAGCAAAACAACCTCCATGGCTACATCGTCGAACAACTTGAGCATCTCAGCTGGAGCATTGGCGAGGAAGTAGGCAAGAATGGCCTTAGACGAAGACAAATGGTCGTAAGATACTTCGAGCGACTCAGCGTTGATCTCACCCAGTGTTCGAATACGATTGCCGTAGACTGATGAACCACTATCATCGGTATACTCTGTCAAGAAGGCCTTGAATTCTCGCTTGATGGTGCGTTGCACTGAAGGTTGAGACACCCATTCCGTCAAGCTTGAGGCTTTTACGTCCTGAAGTGCTTCGAGGGAAAGCTCTTCGTCCATGATGTCCTGGTCCATATCATCATCTGGGTCCTCGTCGTAGTGATGACGACGACGGCGAGGTTGGGCGGTTAGGTCAATATCGCCATCCTCGTCCTCGTCTTGAAGGAAGGCTTGAGGCATTCGCCGCCTACGGGCAACTTCTCGATCTCGACGATTCAGCTGGGCTTCTAGCCGTCGCCTATCGCCAAGGCTCATTTCGTCAAATTCGCCTTCGTCGTCAATATCAATCCCTTCGTAAGCATCGTTCTCATCCTTTTCTCTATAATCTCGTTCGAAGCCTTCACGAAAGAGATCCACATCGTCTTCCGCCATCTCATCAAGATCATCTAGGTCGTCTTGGATTTCGGCCTCTTCCTCGATATCGTCATCGTCGTCACCACCATGAGCAATGTTGAATGCAGGCGGAGATGAAGGCATAGGGCTGGAGGCGGCGACGGAAGAAGAGGCATCGCCGCCAGTGCGCGAGCGCTTGCGGCCCGCACGAGGGGCTGTACCGCGATTGGCGGAGTCCATGTTCATACGCAGAGGAGAACTGATAGAGAGTGTCAGGAGATCCAAAGTCGCTGAGGGTATATCCTTGTTCAAAGCAAACTCACCTCATTGTGGATTATTTATTCCTTGTACCCAAATAAGAAGAAAGAATTATGTGGTTACTGATGGGGAAAAAGAGAAAGATCAGAATGAAGTCGAGAGGGATAGTGAGACTTGGGAATGAAAACGAAAGAGAAAGGGGATCAAGGTGGATTGTGGGGGGGTTGTGTGGGTGCAACGAAACAAATTGGCAGTTAGCCTCTTCTACAATTAATTTACGCGTAGACACGCGATATGTCGCGTCTGGGTCGCGTAAAGTGGAACTAGACCTCTTTTAGATAAAGTGTACCGTATAGTATACGGTAAGGGATGGGAAGGTATACGTGTAGAATAATACGGTAGGTCCTTCCTGCCGTATTTGTTACTGATTTAAATAAACACTGTGCTGCACTAACGTGAAACACGCCACCGCGTAAAGTGCGAATCGACTTTTGCCTATATGAACATCCACTGTGACATCATATTACTTAATTGCGATTATCACTTTATTGGGATACTCTTGGTCGCGGCGCGCGCTCCTATCATCGCCTAGTGTACATGGAAAATAAGCTTCTTTTCAGCTCTGCGCGTGCGTGCAGTTTACCAAATTTCCCCTATCCTTCAACTTCCATTAATATCATTCATGATTTTCCGCCTATTTAGTGGATTTATTTATAACAATGACTATGGATCCTCCCTCGGTACCAAATACCTCCCGGGAGGCAGTCGAAGCCAGTAGTAACACGTCTCGACCTCGAACTCAGAGCTTATCACAACGATCCGACGACTCCCAAACTGCCGCCGACTTTATTAGAGATCAACTGCAGCTGGAAGCTGACGCTCGTGAAGCTCTTCCATATGTAGGTTTCCTCGTTCTCACTAGTTCGCAATTTGCTAATATATGATCCGAATTAGAGCATCGAGAACTGCACCAAGCCACTTGGATCATTGCGACAGAATGTTTTCGCCTGTTTAACTTGCAATCCACCTCCCGCGAATTCATCTGACCCGTATAATCCCGCTGGTGTGTGCTATTCGTGTTCCGTTCAATGCCACGGCGAACATGAATTGGTCGAGATCTTCCAGAAGCGCAATTTCACATGCGACTGCGGTACCACACGTTTCACTCCCGAGCAACAATGTACCCTTCGCATCAATCCAGAAACCAATACGAAAGGAGGCGTCCACTCGGAGCAGCCAGATCCTAATAACAAATACAACCAAAACTTCCGCAATCGCTTCTGCTCATGTTCCATCGATTACAAGCCACATGAACAGAAAGGCACCATGTTTCAATGCTTAGGTCTCGACACACACGAGACTGGCGGCTGCGGCGAAGATTGGTATCACCCTGGTTGTCTCGTAGGTCTAGGTCCGAATTGGTACGAGAATCAGCCCAAGGTCTCAAATGGCAACAGTAATGGCACCCTTCCTACTATCTCAGAAGACCCAACACCGCAGAATGACGCGACCCAGCAGGTTAATGGACATCAGGAAGCGGAAGAGGATGACGAAGATCCACCTCTACCGGAAGGATTTCCTAGCGAGGATGAGTTCGATCATTTCCTCTGCTATAAATGCGTTGAAGCCTACCCCTGGATTAAGAGATACGCCGGTACGCCTAGGTTCTTACCGGCGGTGTTCCTTCAAAAGGATACTGAGGCATCATCGTCCAAGAAGCGTAAGCTACAAGACAATGAGCAAAGTGAGGATAGTGAACGGAGCAAGCGTATCAAGAATGAATCCGAAGAAGTAGGAGCCATTCTACCCGTCACCAATTCAGACGATACCACTTCGCAAGTCAAACATGAGGACCAGAAGAAAGAAGAAATCCCACATATTCCTGAATGCAAGCTGGCTTCTTTCCCACCCGCGCCAACTGGCCAGTTCTCGTTGTTCTTTACCTCGGATTTTCGCGATCACTTATGTCGGTGTGCCTCATGCTTCCCAGATCTCCAAGTCCATCCGCAGCTCCTGGAAGAGGAGGAAGCTTACGAGCCGCCTCTCTCAGACGGAGGGTCTGAGCAAGGCTCAACCCATGGCAGTGGCTCGTTGTACGAACGAGGTGAATCCGCTTTAAAGAATGTAGATCGCGTGCGTGCAATAGAGGGTGTAATGGCCTACAACCATCTCAAGGAGCGTCTCAAGCCCTTCTTCCAACAATTTGCCGAGAGTGGCAAAGCAATTGGTGCTGAGGACATCAAGGAGTACTTTGCAAAGCTCAGAGGCGACGAGCAAGCCATCAAAGATGCTGGCGAGGCTGCCAGGGAGGATCACAGACAGGAACAAAGTGGCTATTAATTGACTTGAAAACGGTGTTTAGCAGAGGGTAACTTACGAGCACACTGGGATTTGGATTTCCTACGGGCGCTCTTTCGGAGTTGACGGACAACTAATATCGCAGGTTTATACTTAATTTCATACCGCATGATTTCTCCGGATGTCTTCGTCTTCCAAGTTCATTATATGATGATTACCGTAGTATGAGCTTATCAACCTATCTAGTCCTATTCGGTAGTAAGTCGCTCTATTTTCAGCTTCACGCATTATATCTCCCTGGCTTAAGAGCTGTGAATCGAAACTGGGATATTAGCCACGGTGTGTATGCTTTATGTACACTTTACCAGACTTCTCACAGCCGATCTTATCAGGTACAGGTATTGAATACCTCATGGTCCCCATATTTTGGCTACGACTGCTCTCGAGACATTGCCGGCTGCTCCAGGGACGAGCTGCCGTACGAGACGCGTCAGGGTCAGCGCTTGGCTGCCGAGGTACACTGGCGCCTTTAACCGCTGGGCTTCCTCGACGGCCTCTTGAAGCCGTTGTGCAAGTTCTTCAAACCTCTCGCCTTCTCCTGTCGAAAGTTGTTCACCGCGGTAGAGTTTGATAATCTCCGGCCCAACAGCCTGTAGTACTGCGCTTCCTCCCGCCGCGTTTACGCAAAGATCAAAGACCTGATCCAGATCCAGATTGCATCTATGTGCGAAAGCAATAGATTCCGCAGCAGAGCAAAGGTAAATTCCCTTCAACAGTGCTACAACAAGTGCCAGTTTTCCCTCATCGCTTTCGACTGACCCTTTTACTAGACCTATCTTCCCCTTACCTTCCGTATACAACCTAATTAGACTGCTGTCATCATCAGGACCGTATCCACGGCCAAGGCCAGAGAAGTAAACCTGCTCTGCCATACTTGTCATGGGGGTGGGAAATCCGGCGCGCCTCGCCTCGGAGGTGATGATACTCGTGTCTTTCAGGATGATAGTCAAGGCACTAGCAACTGGCTTGAACTCAGGATCGAGCATCCTTGGGAGTCTGTTCTCAAACATCCATGCCCATGCATCTGACTTGAGAATACCTTGACTTGCAAAGTGAGGATCGAGGCCGAGGTGAGTCGCGAACCCCAATCCCTCGCTTGCAGCAAGAATCTGGTTGGCTGCAAGGACCTGGTGGCACATTTTCATGTTGCTTCCAGCGCCAACCCCGCCTTTGATGATGTACAGCTTCTTCGGGTCAGACATGTCTTCCAAAAGAAAGCGGCCTTTCTCTATTGCGTCATCCGAGCCGCCAGCCATAATGGATAGTGTACCATCAGCCGCCCTTGCAGCACCTCCTGAGACAGGAGAGTCGATCAACCGAATATCAGCCCGCCCCAACTCAGTGAGTTGCTTCTCTAGGCCCTGAACGTATCCGCAGGGAACTGTTGAGCAAAGTAGGAGCGTAGCCCCTTTGGGTAAGGCCGGGAGTGCCGGGTTGTTGCCTTCGATGAGAACATCCTGGGCCTGCTGCGCTGTCGCCACCATGCATACACAGTAGTCCTTATCCTTCACGGCCTCGGCTGGTGTTGTAGCAATGTTGCCTCCCGCCGCCTGGAATCTCTCCAGCGTCGGCTGCCAGACATCAAATCCCGTCACCTGGTAGCCACGCTTGACTAAGTTGATGGCCATGCCAAAGCCCATGGCTCCCAGGCCAATGAAAGAGATGTTAGGTTTTGATTCCGCCATTTCAACAACCTAGAATGTAACTTCAAATTCGTCTTCTTATCGTGGATTTCCGTGTAAAAATTTCATTCAACCATTCAACGCGTAAGTGGAAGGTACCTTTAGCAATTACCCCTTAAGAATAATAGTGTTACTCGGTCTACCGTGTTCCATCCAACCGATGATTCAAGATGTCCAACTAAAACTAAAACCAAGCATGACATCTCTCTCATAGCGGCTGAAGTCTACACTCCACCAACTTTACCGGAGTTAGAGGCGGGGAGAATCACTTCAGCCTTAACTACCAAGGTCCTTTTTTTTCTTCCTTTTACCTTAGCCCCCTTACTCCGCCTCCTCGTCTACTTGGTACACCGAGATCGCTCGGTTGATAAAATACCGACTTACTATAGCTTGGTCCCCCTTCGTCTTCCGGACCTGTTTCTCGGTAAAAATGGCAAAGCTGTTACCACTAAGGAGGAGCCAAAATAAGCTACCCCACGTTCCATCTCCACTAATTACAAGACTTGCATCGTCTGTCGTGTGGGGATGGAGACAAACTGACAAGTTACGATTGTTAACTCCCTTCGTTTTTAATATAGCGTAGGTCTAAAGCTAGAGAGATACGACAAGACTGATTGCCTCGGGTTGCTTGCTATATCACTTATTGACTTGTTGACTTGCTAACACTACCGGTCCATCTTCTATTCTTTGTCTTTTACGTTATCCTCTCGAAGTTGGTTATTAGAGACTTACACCTCAACTAAGCTGTTTTTTTAAACAAACGGCCAACTCTATCAAGATGGGCCGACCAGAATTATCCAAGAATCGCTCAATGGCGATCCTGAATAAGGCGCGCGAAGGTGGATACGCCGTACCTGGCATGTGCTGTTATAACATCGAGTCAATAATCGCAACAGTGCGCGCAGCCGAAGCCGCCAAGTCGCCGGCCATGATCCTACTTTTCCCCTGGGCTATAGAATACGCCAATTCGTCTCTCGTGCGAGCAGCGGCCGACGCAGCTCACACAGCCAAGGTACCGGTCAGTTTACATCTAGACCATGCTCAGACACCGGAACTTGTTCGTCGCGCTGCCGACATCGAGGACGCCTTCGACAGCATCATGTGCGACATGAGCCATTACGAGAAGGAAGAGAACCTGTCGCTTACCCGGGAGCTGGTTGCCTACTGTCATGAGCGTGGAATTGCTGCTGAGGCCGAGCCTGGTCGGATCGAAGGTGGCGAGGATGGTGTGGCCGAAACAGTCGATTTGGAGGCGGTACTTACCACCCCAGAGCAGGCCGAGGAATTCGTGGCTACCGGCATCGAAATGTTGGCCCCCGCCTTCGGCAACGTACATGGGGAGTACGGACCGCGAGGCATACAGTTAGAGTATGACCGTCTAGAAGCGATCAACAAGAAAGTTGGCGATAGAGTGCGGCTCGTTCTGCACGGTGCTGATCCCTTCACTGAGGATATCTTTCAAAGATGTATAAAAGCCGGTGTCTCAAAGGTCAATATCAACAAGGGTATGAACAAACATTACGCTGCTGTGCAGGAAGAGATGCGAGGGAAACCTCTCACAAGCGTCATTGAGGCGGGTACGGATAGGATGCAAGTCGCCATCGAACAGTATATGCATTGGCTCGGTAGCGCCGGTAAGGCATGAGGGGGAGTTGTTGGTCGGCCCATCCATAGCATCGGTTCTTGTAGACAAGGATATCCTTCGTTAATAAGCGAGTCTTACAATAAAAACCGTAGTATTATGGTCCAAAAACAGCAGTTAACTGCCTCAACGTATTATTTTATTAGAATTCGCATCTCGGCCTACTTTCAACCTACTTTCAAAATATGAACAAAAAAATTTTATTATTAAGATATAAACATCCCCAAGACCCCTAACTATATATATACGATGGAATGTATCTAGGAAATAACCTCAGTTATACCCGACTGCAAGCCTTGTATGGCCACCATAGCGCCCCAAGCACCGGGGTCAGGAGGCAAGCCCTTGCTGGCATCCGCGCCGACATAAGTGGCCCTGCCAAGTCTCGGCTTCAACGTCTTCGTCAGCTCAGCTCCCTTAATCGCCGCCTCAACACCATCCGCAAACACTCCCGAGCGCAATCCTCCTGCAAACGGGATCAAGGTGTCCATGACCGTTCGGTCGCCCACCTTCGCTGGTGTGTATTGTGTCAAGTTGTCTAATGCGGTCTGGACGGCCGTAGCCCATAGTTTCGGCAATCCATCATTCTGAGCAATAGCGAGGTTTTCCTGGAGGGCAGTTCGTAACGAGACGAAGAAAATACCCAGGATACCGCCTAACGTGCCGCCCATCTTGCCCTCGACGATTTCCTCGAGTTCTTGGAGCACGGTAATCACGGAGCCTTGTGCGGCGAGCTGCTTGTCCAATGCAGCAATGAGACAATTGGCGCCCGTCTTCAGTGTCTCGCCACAATCGCCGTCGCCCATCACCGTGTCCCACTTGGTAAGATCGGGCTCTGCTGCAATCAACTCGCTACAAGCAGCACGCAACATTCTATCCAGAACCACAGGATCTATTCTAAGATCCTTGGCCTCTTCTATTAACTTTCGGGGCTCTTGTGGCGGCGATACGAATTGCTCCCGTCTGCTCCGCCGTATGGCTTGGGAGCCAGTCATAGACTCCCAGGATGTGTTAGTCTTGGCATCAAAGAATGATTTAATTTCATCGGCCGAGTAGGAGCAGTTCTGAGCTGCAGCCGTCACATTGACGATGGAGACCGAGAATGCCGGAGCGTTGAGAGACGTTTCTAGAAAGCCACAGGCTATGCGCACCGGCTCGAGTTTCCACTGACTTGCTAGCTGTTCGAGGAGTTCGTCCAAAAATGCTCCCATCTCAAGGTGTGATATGCCTCCATAGTTGCTGATTAGAAGCATCGTCTCGTCACCGGGCTTAAATTTCACATAACCACGCTCAGGGTCTGTCTCATCCAGGCAGTACGTCAATATTTGCTCGACGAGCTCCTGCGCTGACGGTGCGGGAGAAAGCTTCTTGTAGCCAGGCTCATTGTGAGGGCCTGTTCCAATTTCTATTTCATCGCTACCCAGTGTCGCGTGCTCTGCTCGGCCAGGCACGTGGCAGTGATCCAATGTGGCAGCGATGGACACGATCTGCTGCGAGAAGGCAACGCCAAGGTCGTAGACCTCGTCAAGCGAACCGCCCGCGCCCGCAGCGCCGCCCATTATCTTGAGCACGCCGATCTGTCCGGCTAGACCTCGTCGGCCGACCAGGCTACCTTTCCTTCCAACGGACACATCGTCGCCGCAGATGATCATTCTACATTTGTGACCCTTTGCAATTGCCTTCTCATTTGCCAGTCCAAAATGTAGACAGTCGCCCGTATAGTTGGTGATGACCAAGATGGTTCCTTTTTCCGATGGCACTCTGTCAATGGCGGAGAGGATCTGCTTTGTGCTAGGGGAGGCAAAGATATCACCGGCAACAGAGGCGGCAAGCAGATTCTGACCTACATAACCAGCCCAAGCAGGTTCGTGACCAGAGCCACCGCCGCTAACTATCGAAACATTGGACTTATTATAGGCTGTGTCGAATACTACCCGGTTGGCTTCGTCTAGACTAAGCGAAGGGTTGTAGGAAATGATACCCCTAATTGCCTTGGTGACGAGTCCTTCTGGGGACGCGAAGAGGTGACGCTTCGACATTTCAGAGACTAAGGCTGAGGTTGGGGACTGAAACCTGAATGCTACGACGCAATAGAGTTGGAGAGACTATGAGAGACTTTGGGAGACTTGGATGGGTGGCGTCTACAGAAAAGTCTGAGAGAGCGAAGGATTCGTTCGCGCTTTCTATCACTTTCGGTCACCGGCGGACAAAGACAAAGTATCGAAAAGAGACACAGATGGTTTTGGTACTATTACGTGAAAGATCAATATTATGGAAATCCAAGGGGTTACCGTAAGAAGTAACACCACACCCTTTGACCCCATCTAGTCATCTCTCTAGTTCACGAGACTTGTGATGATATACCGTAGCGTCGGTGGCTCAGTTCCCAGTCCCAAAATTACTTGGCACCATAGCTTCATAATTTCGTAAATTACGGGTTCTATTTAGGCTTCGAGGCCCTTTTTCCCCACGGTGCTACTCAGTATAGGTGACAGAGCCATGGTCCGCATGATTACCGAAGGAGGGGGTGAATGGGTTGTATTACGCATAGCGATGCCGGGAGAGAGTAATGCGAACCATAGGGGGTAAATTCAAAGATATTTGCCATCGGATTACCCGATTAGGAAATCCGAAGGTCTATAGTATACGACTATATTCCCCCCTCCCCACTTGATGAGGACAAACAAACGAGATCGCTACCTAGCTTAGAATTCGTGGGGAACGAGGGACCAATAGCAACGAGAACTAAGAAGCGAAGGCGTCGAATAATGATCTCTTGGAAGAAATGACATTCAGCTTTATTTTTAAGGGAATAATTTTCGATTATTATCAGACGTGAAATTACACTACGCCATTATCAAGAACCGAAGACTTTGGCTTAAAACGTTCACTTTCACGCCTTGAATCACACATAAGATGGCAGAGCCCAAGTGGAAGATAGCCATAGGTTCCGATGTAAGTATATCTTAGATGCCTACGTAATATGCCTCTAATAGCTAGGTATATATTATTACTATCAATAATACTAACAGGGAAATGAATGCAACAGGACGCCGGTGTCAACTACAAGGCCAAGATCAAAGAAGACTTTGAGAAAGACCCGCGGGTTGATTCCGTAATAGATGTCGGCAGCCTTTCGGCAGATGACAAGACAGCTTATCCTCACCGGGCAGCAGCGGCAGCGCAATTAGTGGCCGACGGCAAGGTCGACAGAGCCTTGCTCATCTGTGGCACAGGACTGGGAGTAGCCATTTCGGCAAACAAGATTAAGGGCGTCCGAGCTGTGACAGCTCACGACAGTTTCTCGGTGGAGCGAGCAGTATTGAGTAACAACGCTCAAGTCCTCTGCATGGGCGAGAGAGTTATTGGCTTGGAACTCGCGCGGAGATTAGCCAAGGAGTGGCTCGGATACGTGTTCGACGAGAAGAGTGCGAGCGCAGCCAAAGTAGAAGCTATCAGTCACCTTGAGAAATCGTTGTAGGTTAGAACGAGTTGATGTTAATTTCTATGAGGACGTTGTTACCTATTTTGGGGTGGCGGGAGTGATATCGGTCTTGACATGCACAAATTTAGAAGATACCTCACAAGGACCAAAAAAAAAAAAAAAAAAAAAAAAAAAAAAGATCGGACCATAAGTCAGTCAGTCAGTTATTATTAGTTCAAAAGCTCCAAAAAGTAGAATAGAGTGGCAGATAGATGGCACATTTCCATCTAAGCTAACCCAAAAAAAAATAAAAATAAAAACCATGTATATGTATGAGTTATCTTTGCTAGTAGTAATCTAAGATTTGGGGATATCATGGAGATGACTGTACGGTAGCTGGGGCAGACATCCGTTAGTGGAGCTTATAACCCACATCCCGAGATCTACGGCGATGGGGGTTCGGTTCTCCACGCCGTCGGGAACCTTTTATTATGTAAATTCTAAATATATACCATGTAACATATGAAAAGCGAGCTAGATGACCCCGTCGACTGCACGATAAATAAGTAATTTTCGTCCAACTGTTAAGGTAGTACTATAATCCTCAAAAACTCGGCTCTGTCCTAACCAACCATGACCTCAACTGTGACCTCATCCTCTCCACCCTCTCGACGCCGTAT
>KZ111235.1:2817815-2828548 GCA_002120335.1 Hypoxylon sp. EC38 | reverse complement strand
GCGCAGAATGCTTTCTACGAGGACACCGGCGCCTACACAGGCGAAGTCTCGCCGTCCGTTTTAGCTGAGGTCGGTTGCCGTATCGTCGAGCTGGGCCACGCCGAACGTAGGCGCATCTTCGGCGAGACGGACAGCGACACAGCGCAGAAAGCCGCTGCCGCTGTCCGGAACGGCATGATCCCGCTAGTGTGCATTGGCGAGCGCTCAAAAGCAGGCGGAGAGGCGGCAACGGCTGTTACCACGGCCGTTGATGAGTGCAGACAGCAAGTCGACCCCGTTCTGGCAAGTCTTCCCGACGACGCCGAAGTCGTCCTAGCCTACGAACCTGTCTGGGCCATTGGTGCCGCCCAGCCTGCGGACGCGGAGCACGTCGTTGCCGTAACCAAGGCGATCAGAGCGCTCGAGTGCGTACAACAGAGGAAAGGGACTACGAGAATTCTGTACGGCGGGAGTGCAGGCCCAGGGCTATTCGAGCAGCTCAAGGACGGCGTCGACGGGCTATTCTTAGGGAGGTTTGCCCATGACCCGGCCCAGTTCTATAGGACAATACTGGAGGTTGTTGCAGCTTAGTACTGATTTTATGAGCGTCTACGTTCTCAATAATAGAGAAGAACGTGCTGACTGTAAACTTTCAACTAGAAGGCTTTCTTTGACTCTATATACGGGCTTGGTTCTCAGCGAGTAATCCTCCCCCAAAAACATTTCGTAACGTCGGTAGGCAATGAATGGCCAGCCAAACAGCTACTATCAAACAGTAAATGACCTATGGTATCTTATATCGTGTCATGAGACTAGCAGGGGATATATTCTAGCGCCGTGAAATATACAAAGGAAACTTTGGCGCATATTTATAATATCGTCGCTTAAATGAGATCCTCTTCCATACCTTCTTTGCATGTCTGGATCCTCCCAGTCATCTCTCTCTCACCTGTTCGTCCAATTCAAGCCGCCCAATCACTAATTTCCCTTCTCCAAGAGGGAGCTAGTCATTAGTTGAAGCCGCTTACAGGACCTTTCGCTATAATGGAACCCCTGAGAGCACCCTTTCCGCTACCCGTCCCTTCATCCCGCGTTATCCCGTGAATGTGTCGATAGAAAACATCACAATCTGCTCAGAGCCAAGCAGACAAAGTAGCATGAATAGCCTCCCTTGAGCGAGTGCTCAGTTAAGCACCCATTCGCTACCCCTCTTGACGAATTTGTCGAGCAGCATCGCCAAGTCGGCTAGCACGAAGCGGCAGATGTAAAAGCCGAAGAACTCGGCCGCGTGTCTAGTGCACAGCTCGAGTCCAACTTGCGTTTTATCGGCATGGCGTAGGCCGGGATCGTCAACTTGGCGCGCAATTTGATCTGGTAGCGGTCAGCGATTCATTCCGGAAGAGAGTAGAGCCATAAAAGCCATATATGGCACTTACCGACCGTCTGCGCCGCGTCGAAGAGCCGCGCGAGGCTTGCCATATAATTTCCGTACGGTCCATCAAAGGTGATAGACGCAACATCCCTCTTCGCGGGCCTGCTGCTTGGATGAGCGGTCATCGGCAGACTAGGTATAGATCCAACCGAGCTGATAATATCTCTCTCGGTCGCGACGGGACCGCTGCTGCCACTACTGTTACTCTTCCCCCCGTACGCGTTAGTCATATTGGCAGCAGAGCCCTTGTTTCTCAGCCTCCGCCAGCTGAACGCACCGCCCTTCGCGCTAACACTCGCACTTCGAGGCACCGGCGGAGCAGTCTCCGTGTCCCTCTCATCACGAAAGGCGTTCATTCCCTGGGTGCCAACCTCGTTACCCAGTTTCCGCGTCAATGTCGCCTGAACCATCTCAAGAATATTCTCGAAACTCTGCATCTCCTCGAGTACTGCGTCTGCATCATTGCTGTCTACCCTCGCCAGCTTGAGAAGCGCTGCGGTTAAGAGGTCGCACTGCGCAATCTTATCCTCGAGAGCGCGCAACTTCACGCCCTTGACTTTCCACGCATCTCTAGGAATGAAAAGCCGGTTGCTAATATATCCACCACGTGGGTGGGCGAGAGTCTGGTAAAGAGCACGCATAAGCCAGAACGGTCGAAGCATGGCGTCAGACGGACACGGCTCGAGCGGTATTGGCACATCAGGGTTGTGATGAAGATGATTGTGATGGTAAAGCTGGTTGGGCGAATGGGTGATAGGGGAGTGGAAATCAGAATCGAAGAGGTGCAAACCACCAATACCACCTGCCATTCTCTCGTGAAAAGCAGCTGCAAGTGGTGTAGGTAATGCGGGAATCGTAGGCTGGCGAGAAATCGAGGTGTTCGAGATTTGGTGGCTAAGCGGAGTGTTAGGTGAAAGATCTGAGTCGTCGAGGTGCGAGATTGAAAACTGGCGGGTTTTCAGCGATTTTAAACTGGAAGATGAGAAGTTCTTGCGTATGCCAGGACGTGTAGATGGTGGCGACCCCGTTCGAAGCTCCTCGGATTCTTGAACACCTGCGATTTTAGATGTGGGACTCGGAGGACTCAGAACCTCCGCCGGGCTTACACCTCTGACCGGCGACGATGGCGCACGCATAGAGAAGGGCCCAGGTCGCGTCGATGTCGCCGACAGCGCTTGTCTTTGCTGTGCAATATAACCCCCCGGAGCTTTTGTATGCAATGCAGAGGTTACGATGGATGGTGGAGGCGCATTTAGTGGCTGGCCAAACTTGGAAGTTTCAATCTTGAGCTGCTTAGGATTTTGACCGGATAGGCGGCGGTTACGCACCCCAGACGTGGGAGAGACCTGTGACGGGGAGCTCCGTGGTTGCGGCTGAGGAGGGGACGGTAGGGATGGCGGTGCCGCCTTGGGAACAGGTCCTGGCGGCGGCATCTCAGTAACTGTTGACAACATGGTTGTGGCAGTTGGAGGATTTGAGCCGACCGAGCTATGCCAGGTTCGAGAGGTTATCCCACTAGAATCAGATTCTCTGGGGATCTTAGATTGCGATTGTTGGGCCCGCTGGTTAAAGCTGAAGTCTTCCATCACGGATCTCCTGGCCATCTCGTCCAACATCCGCTCCTCCTCATCGGAATCATTGGCGTCAAAGAAGTCCCCGCTGAAAGTCTGAGGCGTCTGGTCCACTGACATCTGCCTCTGGCGTTCTCGTTCCCGAGCTAGTTCGATCGCTACCTCGCGTTCGGTTTGTCGAACCCTTTCCTTAGCAAGCTCCACCTTGCGCATTGCGTTAACCACTATGTCAGCACCACTGTCGTAGTCTTCGTCATAGGTTGTCTCGTATGAGCCCATAGGCTCATAACCCTCATCGTATGCGGCCTCAACCGCAGCATCCAGAGCGGCGTCAAATTCTGCCTCCGTGTTACCGCTGGCATGGCGAATATGTTTCCTTCTAACTCCAATTGACGAGCTCCTCGAGTGCACTGATGATGAAGCTGAACCGCCGGACTCATCGATCGGATCTAGCCACGATGCCGATTCATGACTAATATTGCGCTTGTGGCTCCTTGTACCGTTCTCTGTTGTTAGCCGCTCAGACGGCCAAGAGAAATCCTGGCGCACAATGGGTTCCGGAGTCGGCGGCTTAGTAGGCGATATTGGCCTTCTCGGTGATAATGGAGCGGGGACAAAGCTAGTATCCTGCGAGTGAGGCAAGTTAAGAGAAGTCCCTTCGAAGTTTCGACGCATCTGAGACTTTGAAAAAGACGATTGGAGGCGTTGGTCCTGGCCAGGATTCGGCGAGGACCGAAAAAGGGAAGCGTCTGCAGTGGGTGATTCGCCTCTATCTATCCACGTCGCCGTGGGATCTTCCGCAGAGCCTTCGACGCCGGCCAGTTCGATTTGGACTCCATGATAGTCGTCGACACTCTCCGGTCTCGCAGGGAGAGCTTTATCATTCTGTGCGTACGCAGGTGCCAGCCCGTCCAGCTCGTCAATTCGACTTGTGTACGTAAGTCGCTGGAAGAAACGCGTCAATTTGATTGGTCTAATTGACCATGCGGCTCTGCAGTTCAACTTACAATAGCTTCCAATTTTCTCCTATCCTCTTCACCATTTGTCCTGGCAAGGACCTGCTGCAAAAGGTCACAGGCCTCTAAGTAAGATTCTCTGGCGGCATCGTAGTTCTGGGCATTATCCAGCTGCACGGCTGCATTTGCCTTTGCTAAAGCCTTAGACAGCATGGCTTTCTGCGAGGGTTTATTAGTACGGTCTCTGGCTCTAGTCGAATCAGCGCTGCCCCTCGCTGCGGAAGAGCGGGCCCTCGCGTGACTCTTCCTCTCCGGCATAGTGTCGCGGGTGACGGTCGCTGGCGGAAGAAGAGTAGGGTTCCCTTTAGTAGATGAATTTAGGCGGGTAAGATCATCCCAAAAGCGGTCGTGCGATTCGGAGGGACTAGCGCGACTCATCAAGCGAGGAGAACCGAGGCGGACAGCGGACTCGGGATTCGTATCCAGAGGAGGAAGGGAAATGATAGGGGGGAGATTCGGAGGCGCGGTGGAAGAAGGTGGTGGGGGCGGTGAAGACGGCCGTCGGTTTTTCGGTGAGGCGCTCGTATCGTTTGGGGGTCGTCTCTTGGTCAGCTTCCGCGGAGGAGATTGTAATTCCTGGTGCTGACGGTGATCGCGATTAGTATTGGAGGCGCGACTCGAGGTGGTAGATGTAGACCAGCGGTTAAGATTTCGGAAGCCGTCGCTAACAGCGCCAGTGCTACTAGATCGCGAATGGTAGCGTGAGTGATGTCGTGGAGAAGTGGTCAAAGGTTCATTGGAGGTTGATAATATTTTCGTGTTGGTATTTCGAGGCGGCGGTAGCAGCGACGATGTTCTAGGCGGAGGGGGATTGGGAGGATTGGAGTTTTGATAAATAAAGGGATGTGGATTTTGATGGGGCTTGTCTCCAGCCAGATGGAGATTCGGATGGAGATGGGGACGAGATTGGGTTTGGCTAGTGGCGGTTTGAGTTAACGCGGTTGCAGTCGCGGTCGTACCTGCCTGAGCTGTCGCTTCGATTTTCGGACCGTATCCAGCCAGCCGGACAACGCTAGAAGTACCAATACCACTTTTAGCTATTATTCCATTTCCACCTTCTTCATCCTCGTCACCGCCACTAAACCCGATCGGATCACGATAGCGATGGGAATTGTTGTTATCAGTACTTTTAGTGCTAGCCGGAACGTACAAATCCGATAGTGGCTTCTGTTGTCGGCGTTGATAGTGCTGGGAGAAACTAGAAAGTTGCTGTGTTGGTGGTGGTGGTGGTGGTAGTAGCGGTGGTGATGGCGATTGTAGTCGTGAAGTTGGTGACGGTGGCATCATGTTTCTTTACCGTACTACCCTCCACTAGCAACAAGAGTCTTATCGCAAAGCGGAAACGGAAACGGAAATGGATAGCCGTGCTAATGACTCTGCCGCCAAAAAGAGGTACCACACTGATGATCCCGCAGTAAATAGGTAACATGCGTCTGTACGCACGCTCGCTCGCTCGTGCGTAGGTAATGCCGTCTACGGTAGTTAGGTATGTGTAATCTCTGCAATGCGAATAGGGTCAATGCGACAAGACGCCGTGCCCTGTGCCTGGACCTAGACCTGGACCCGGACTCCTTGAGCCAAACACGCCAAGACTTTCTTTTGGTATAGCTGGTTAATTATCATTTATCATTGATTGAGGAGGATATTTTGCGTCTCTGCATCTCTGCATACGGTAGCCCGCCATACGGGATGCGAGATGGTGGTCAGATCCTCCAGTAATTTTCTACATATCCGGGCATGCAAGATTCAGGGACGCACGCCTCCTTTTTCGCTTTCTACTAACGGCTAATAAGCTTCTCTTAACAATTACACGCATGTAATAACTTGCATAGTAGGTACATACCTAACCTACCTAATGTATGTAGTGGTACGAGGTCCACCAGCTAATTCAGGGGCTGTCAGGTACTACCTTTAAATTTATCCAATCACCGCTCGTTGTGGCAGTACCCACCTGCAACCTTTGTTCTCATCCCTGTCTACGGTTTGAGATATGGATATACGTACATGTACATGACTAGTTGTACGCGTACCCTACGCATAAAGGTACCGTGCGTAGCGGAGCATCTAGTAGTATACATAGACACTGAGGTTGAATTTTCTATCAACATGTACCGTATGAACGTCCAATATTGAATATAGCAAAATTCTTTCTTCAATATTGCATATCTAACTATTAAATTGTTAATTATGGTTTACATCGTTAACCGTTTTAATATATGTAGCCAAAGTTGAGTAAAGGATGCTCACCCGCTTTCAAACTTGGTTTGTTTCAAACCTCATAAGCATTTACTCGCCTTGGTGTTAAACACCCACTTGCCCGCTTAATGGCCGGTATTCTATACCTACATTCATATGGGAGGGACGGCAGCTGAGCAATAAACTTAGTAGTCTATATAGCAAACAGCGTATCTAAGTAGGCTAGAAGTAGATAGGTAGCTCAACTAGAAAAGAACAGTTTGAAATACAGATGCAATTCATCTATGAGTTATCTATAGGATCATCAGACCGCTCTTATTCGCAAGACTACTACCAACGCGCAGATAGATGATGGTCGATCTGCGGTACCTCTATTTAACGGCGCATTTCGTCGTAGTCAAGCTGCAGGCCATCACCACGGTAACCTTGCGAATTTTCCTCCTTAACCCCCTTTTTTTACATTGTCACTTCCTAGACCATGTGGCGTAGAAGATTACATGACTCAATACTACACGGTCTAATCAGAGGCGACAAAGCCTTAGTAACAGCGTAAGGTTGTTGATAACGTGTTCTTCCTCCAGTATGACAGCTTCTGCGGCCCCTTCCGCCGACGAAAAGGGCTCCAGAGGACCACGTACGGTGCTTTCAAATTGTGATTGACGGGAAGACACCAATGTCTCAAACTGAACGCCATCGGGGTTCGAGACAACGCTGTATAGCATACGGACATCATCTGTAGGAACGAGACCAGCCGCTTTCCGCATCTTTTGCACACGTGTTATAACATCACGAGCGATCCCGTCATCGATAAGCTCCGGGTGCGATGCCGTGTCTAAGAGGATAATCATGTCATCCGAAAAGCCAGGTTCGTACTGGACCCCATCATCCCTCACAATACTCGGGTTATCCTTGGCTATGACCCGCACAATATTAAGGTCATTGCCCTCAAGCTCGATCCCCTTGATAGTTATCTTCTGGTCCTTCAGATATTGCCTGAGTTGTTCCTGTGCCAGGTCTGGTAGAGCTTTGCGGACCACTTGAGCATCGCGCTTTAGCTTCTTGCCTAAAGTCGGCCAGTCCACCCGAGCTTCTAGATGAATGCCATATCGTTCCTCATCATTCGTCAAGACGATGTCTCTGATATTAAGTTCCTCTTTAACATATGTCTGCAACTCTTCAATATCGCTAAGCTGCTGTGTGTCGGCGATAACCACGAGGGTAAGTAGTGGCGTTTTCAAAGGGATGGTCTTACGTTCCCGAGCTGTCCTTGCAAGCTGGATTACCTTTTGCATGGCAGACACTTTCCTCTGGATCACTTCGTCGAAAAGTGATTCCTGTACAGTGGGGAATGGTAGGAAGTGCACACTCTTGGTGTTAGAGAATCCAGAAAGCGCGTCCTCGAGGTATGGCTGTAGAAGACGATAGATATGTTCTGTGATAAAAGGGGTAAAAGGCGCCAAGGCCCGGACTAGTGTAAAGAGGACTTGGCATAGCGTGTTCAGGGCTGCCTTTGTGTCTTTAACGTCAAGACCAGCAGCACCCTTGAGTCTCTTGCGATTAAAGCGAATGTACCAATTCGTCAAGTTGTCAATAACCTGAAGCAACCGCGGCACAACAGTGTATAGACGGTAACCTACAAAATTAGTTAAGAACTTAGCCTGAGCGGGTCGTGAACTTACCGGCCATTTCCTGGTCGATAAACTGGAGCATGCTCTGGCAGTCCGCAAGAATCCACCGATCCATGACATTGGAGGTCTCTGGAAACTGGGCGGTGAAGTCCTCGCCTGTCGTCTTCTTAAACAGAACCGTCTGCTCGTAAAAGAAGCGATAGCTATTCCATAGAGGCAGAAGCACCTTGGCCACCACCTCCTTCACACCCGCCTCCTTGAAACGTAGAGGTTCCCCGCGAACAACCGGGGAGTTAATAAGATAAAGTCGCAACGCATCAGAACCATATTGATCGATGACAGTCTTGGGATCCGGGTAGTTCTTCTGACTTTTAGACATTTTCTTGCCGTCCTCCGCGAGGACTAGACCATTGACAATGACTGCCTTGAACGGTGAAACGTTGAAAAGTTTGTTCCCCAGGACTGTCAGTGTGTAAAACCAACCACCTAAATAAGCCAGTCAGCAATAACCACACTCACAGGGGATGTCTCGGCGTCGAATGCCAAAGGACTCGGAACCAAGATAGAACTTACGGGTTTGGTCGAGTCCTTCAGCGATGAAATCTGCCGGGAAATTACCGCCATAAAATCCTTCCGAATTTTCAAAGGGGTAATGTACGGACGCATAAGGCATGCTTCCCGATTCAAACCAGCAGTCAAAAACTTCATCCACACGGCGAAGTTGGCCTTTCCCTTTCTTCGAAGGGATCGTGATGCCATCAATCTTGTCTCGATGTATATCATCCAAAGTGCCAGTATATCCGCTTAATTCTTTGAGCTCAGCAATGCTTCCCACGCAAACCACCTCTTCATAATCCTCGCTAACCCACAGCGGGAGAGGTGTGCCCCAGTACCGATTTCGAGCAATATTCCAGTCGTGGGCATTGGCGATCCAATTTGCAAATCGCTTTTCTTTCACAAAGGAAGGGACCCAAGTGGTTGACTCGAGATTGGCCAGCATTTCGGGTATGGAGTTAGTGACCCGGATAAACCAAGAAGATACGGCTTTCCTGATAAGCTGCGTATCAGATCGCCAGCAGAATTTGTCCACATGAGAAACTTGAGTGGCAACCAACAGACGACCTGTTTCTTTCAGATCCCGTATAATGGCCTTGTCAGCAGATTTGACGTGTTGGCCGGCATAATCGGGAATCTCGGCTGTGAAGAGGCCTTTCTCGTCCACCGGGCATGGTGGCAAGCGTTTTGGATGTATGAAGCCAGCAGCCACTGCGGCATCGTAATCCTCCTGGCCGAAAGCGGGGGCCTGGTGTACAAGACCGGTACCTTCGTCTGCTTCAACGTAGTCGGCGCCTATGACTTGGAAGCAGTCGGCAAACTGGTCGGCAAAATAGCGAAACAACGGCTCGTACTTCCAACCGATCATCTCCTTGCCCTTAAGTTTGCCAACAACCTTATACTTGGCCTTCTTCTTATCCTTGTAAAGCATAGAAAGTCCACTCTCAAGGAGGATAAATTGCTTGCCCGAATTTTCGTCCAGGATCTCAAGATACTCAAAGTCGGGATGGCAAGCAATGAGAAGATTAGATGGCAGGGTCCAAGGTGTCGTCGTGTAGATGATAAGCGACGTATTCCTATCCTTCACGGGAAACGCGACTAGTACTGCTGGGTCCTGAGTTGTTTTCTCGTTCTGCTTAGATTCCATGTGGCTTAAAGGTGTGCACAGGGCTGTCGAAAATGGCATGATTTGGTAGGCTCTGTAGACCTGGTCCTTGTCGAAGAGTTGTTTGAAGACCCACCAACAGGATTCCATGAAGGTGACATCCATAGACTTGTAGTCTTAAATCTATGTGTTAGTCCTGTTTAAACCACTGCCCGGCGAGAGGAAACAGACTTACCGTTGTCAAAATCTATCCAGCGACCTAAACGCTCAATTGTTTGTCTCCACTCTGCGGCGTACCGCATGACAATGGCCCTGCATTCGGCGTTATACTTCTCAATGCCCATCTTCAGAACGGCATCCCGACCAGATACACCCAACGTCTTGTCGATCTCGTACTCTATGGGAACACCGTGTGTATCCCAGCCAAATCGACGAACAACATGATATCCCTTCATGGACCAGTATCGAGGTATGATGTCTTTGATTGTGGAGGTCAGAAGATGACCGTAATGAGGGAGGCCAGTTGCGAATGGAGGTCCATCGTAGAAGGTGAAGCGCTGTTGGCCTTCTGTGAGCTTTAGTTGCGTTTGAAAGGCATCAACTTCTCGCCAGAAGCGAACAGTGTCTTCTTCTGCCTGGGGAAAGTTGATGCTCATCTTGGCGAACTATGATGGCCTTTGAACACTCGAAACCTATTTGTGAACGATTTGGGATATCGAGGTCAATCAGTCGCCTCAAGAGTATAAAATATAAAAAGCCCCGCCAAAAAAAAGCGCGTGAGTCAAAGGTGCACCCGGGTCCGGCCAAAGTTAATAAACGCGGGGCAACTAAGCTTATCGATTAGCAACCGATCTGACATTTTGTGGATAACTAACGCACTCTTTGCCTTAAATGGCAATTGCTAAGCCACTTGTACAAGTAGCATATACCTAAGTACCTAAGTTTTACCCAAGTTTTACGAGGGCTATTATGTCGAATTAAAGAAGCTTATTAAGAATTTCCTATCGCGGGAATCTTAGGTGTTAATTACTTTGAAAGTTTCGAGATATGGTAATACGGTAGGAGCTATGGCAGGAGCTGTGGCAGGAGCTATGGTAGGAGCTATGGTAGGAGCTATGGCAAGTATGGCAGGTGTAGCAGATATGACAGGTGTTATAAGGGTAAAAATAAAAATAAAATAAAATAAAATAAAATAAAATAAAATAAAATAAAATAAAATAAAATAAAATAAAATAAAATAAAATAAAATAA
>KZ111235.1:2795349-2814180 GCA_002120335.1 Hypoxylon sp. EC38 | reverse complement strand
ATTTATTTATTTATTTATTTATTTATTTATTTATTTATTTATTTATTTATTTATTTATTTATTTATTTATTTATTTATTTATTTATTTATTTATTAAAAAGTTTTATTAACGTAAGATTTAAACTTAATCTTTTATTTTTAATCTTACGATTTTTTTATTACGTTATTATAATTATATATCTTTTTAATTTAAAGTATTAATTACGTAAACTTTATATTAATCGAATAAAAATTTAATTATTCCTTTAAATATAATTTTTTTAAACTTTTAGTTAAAAGATTATTAAAAATATTAAAAGTTATTTATATAAAATGTTTTTTAACCTTTAAAGCTTTAAAGTTTTAATAGTTTTAATATTTTCTTTAAAATACCTTATATATTTAACCTTTAATATTTTAACCTATAAGTATAATATTATTATATATATTTTTAATTAAAAATTAAAATATTAAATTATTTATTTAATAATATTATTTTTGCCTTTATTAAATAAAAACTTATAAAGTTATTAAGGTTTAAAACTTAAGGTAAAAATAAAAAAAGCTTATTTAATTATCGTATAAAAAGGCTTATTAATTACTTTATTAATTACTTTATTAATTTTATATTAAAATTAATTTTTAACGTAAAACTAACGTTAAAAACCTTTAGTTGAAATAATATTAAAAGAAAAAAATAAAAGTTATAAATTTATTTTTAAACGAAATAATATCTTTTATTTTATTTTTCATTAATAATTAAAATTTAAAATATAATTTAATAACGTTTTAAACTTTAACTTTAATATTTATTATTAAAGTAATTTTTACATATTATTATTGCAAAAGATTAACCTTTTTTATTAATTTCTTTATATATTTTTAATTTATTATAAATCTTTTAAAAACGTAATAATAATTTTAATATTAAATTATTAAATATTTTAAATTAAAACTAAAAAGGTTATTTATTAAAACTATTAAATTAAAAATAAATAATTTAATAACTTTATAATAAATTGTTTTTATTAAATAATAAAAAGTAAATTTACTTTAATTAATTATTAAATATTTTAATATATTATAAAAAAATAAAAATAAAATTATATTTAAATTATAAATAAAATATTATAATATTTTAAAAAGTTTAATTAAAGCTATTTTATCAAGTTAAAATAATTTAATTTGTTAATAATTATTTTAAATTTAACTTAAACTTTAAAATAATATAAAAGTAATTTTATTTTTACTTTTTAATATAAAAGGATTTATATTAATAATACTTTATTAATGCTTTTAATTTAAGCTTATATATATAATTATTATTAATATTAGTATTTTACTTTAATATTAATAAATATAAAAGCAACTTAAAAATTAAAAATATTAAAAACCTTAAGGTTTAAAGTTATAATAACTTATTAATTAATTTTATTTATAATAATATAAAATTATTAGTAAAGTGTTTAAAATGTGTAGTATTTAAAATATAAAACCGTATATTTTTACGAATTTTATTTATTAAACTATTAATTTTTAAATTTTTTTTTTAAATTTTTCTTCCCGGGTAGCTCGGCTTAAACCTTGTAAAACTCGGGCTTTTATGCCACTAAAGGTGGCCTCACGTATAAGGGCTATTATGTTAAATTAAAAAAGCTTATTAAGAATTTTTTATCGCGGGAATTTTAAGTATTAATTACTTTAAAAATTTTAAAATATAATTATATAATAAAAGTTATAATAAAAATTATAGCTTAAATAATAATTTTATACTTATTAATTTAATTTATATAAAATAATAAATAAAATATATAATTTATTTTATATTTTTATTTTATATAATTAATTAATATATATTAAATTATAACTTAATATATTTATTATAATATTATTATAGGCTATTAGCACCACGTGATAGTAAGCGGTGTGTAAGGCGGTTAAATTTTGCCGGTAATAAGGATTAGCCCCACGTATAAATAAGTAAAGTTACATACACACATTGTAATTCTTTTACGTAATAACAACAACATTATTAACACTTAAGCTTTTAATTATTAATTATATTATTTTAAAAATTTAAAAAAAATAAAGTAAAATATTATTATAACTTTAAAACTTTAATATTTAATACTTATATAAGCTATTATAAATATTTTTTTAAACGTTATTTTAATTATATTATTAATAAATATTTATATATAATATAAAATATAATATATATTATACTTTAAATATAAAAAGTAATTAAAAATTAATAATAATAGCTTAAATAAGCTAATAAATATTTTTAAATATATTTAAAATATATTAAATTTTTTATATTTTATAAGCTGTTAGCATTATGTGATAGTAAGTGGTATATAAGGCGGTTAAATTTTATTAGTAGTAAGGATTAGCCTTATATATAAATAAGTAAAGTTATATATATATATTATAATTTTTTTATGTAATAATAATAATATTATTAATATTTAAGCTTTTATAATAGTATTTTTACGTTATAATTTATGTTATAAAATAATTAAATTTATATTTAATTTGGTATTATTATTTATTTAATAAGGCGTTATATTTAAGATAAAAATATTAAACCTTATGTGGTAAAATAGTGATTAATTAAAAGATGTTAATAATAAAGAAAAAGTAAAAGATTGTTATAAGTAATCTTTAAAAAGTTATGTAGGAATAGAAAAAAAGGTTAGATTTTTTTATTACTTAATAATTAAAATTGTTATAAGTGTTAAATAAGAAGTAAGAAAAGGAAATGGCGAATTAATTATTAGTTTTTAATGGAAAATTTAACGAGGATAGTAAATATTTAATCTTAAGTAAAAATTTAATATTATATAATAAAGAAATAGCTAATGTTATAACTTTAATATAAAAGAAGTTTTATATTATATAAATTATAGTAGTAAATTATAAATTATAATTATATAATTTAATTTAGGAAATAATTTTAAAGATAAATAATTTTAGTTTAAAATAGTTAAAATAGTAATTAAAGGATATTTTTAAAATATTTATAAAGCTTTAAATAAAAGGATTTAAAGAAGTTTTAGAGGAAATATATAAAATAAGTAAACAATTTTAATTTTGAACCAAAAAGATTATTAAGAAGTTATAAGCTTTTAAAAGTGGTAATTTTAAGTTATAAAAAATTTAAGAAGTTATTATTAAATTTAATAATAATAATAATAATAATAAATTTAAGCTAAATATTAAAAGTTAAAGTAAAAGTTAAAATAAAAGTAAAATATTTGTTAAAGTTAAATTTAACGATATTAATTTATTTAATAATTTAAATTCTTTTAATAATAATAGTTTTAGCTTTAATAATGGTAATGGTAACGATTTAAATATTTTAGATTTTAATTTCAATTTTAATTTTAATTTAAAGTTTAATTATTACCAATATAAAAAGTATATTTTAGCTAAGTATAAGAAAGATAAGGATAAGTATAAGTTTAAATTTAAAAAGTATAAGTTAATTTAAAAGTATTTTAACTTTAACCTTAATAAAGAAAATTATTTAAAAGATTAAAATAATTGATATATTTATTAAAAAGTCCTTATATTTTTTTTGGAAAAAATAGGTTATGTTAAAAGGAAAAAGCTTATTAAATTTAACGAATTGAAAATTACTAAGATAATTATATGTATATATAAATAGGCTTTTTTAAATCTTATAAATGAAATAAAAAAAGGAATGAAAATATTAAAGCTTTTTAATAAAACTTATATTTTAATTGGTAAGATTTATTAACAAAATTTATAAAATATTTTATTTAAATATAAGTATAATAGGAAAGACTTAATTAAATATAACTTATAATAATAACTTATTATATAAAAAGTTTATAAGTTTAAAATAAAACTTAGTAAAAAATAATAGATTATAATGTTTTTAATAAGTTATAAAAATAAGGTAAAGGAATAAGTGAATATTATGTAAAAAATAATAAGAAAATAAAAGTTTATTATTATAAAAATTATTAATAATTTTATTAATAAATTTAAGGCTAAAGTTAATAAGGGTTATAATAACTAATTAAGTAATGTATTATATAATATATAATGTGGTGGTAAGGATTAATTTAATAAAAAGCTTAAGTAATTTATAAAATTGTTTAATTAAAATCTTAAGAAAAGATTTTTATATTATAAGTATAGTAAGTATAAATATATTCAAAAGTTTTACTTAAATAGTAATTTAAGTAAAATATAATTATAAACTTTAATATTAAGTTATATTATATAATATTAAAGTATTAATATTAATTTTATACTATTTTAAGGATTTTTATAATATATGATAAAGGGAGGGGTATATTTAATAAAAATAAATAATGCTAATTTAATATATTTAATTTAGTTATATTAAGTAAAATAATACAAAGTTAATTTAAATTTTTAACTATTTTAAACAATATCGAAATTGTATAAATTATTATATAACACTATTTAAACGTAGGAAATAACTAGTGTATATAACTTAATTAAATATAAGTATATATATAATTTACTTTTAATGGATATAAGAGTAAATATATATATTATTAATAATAAGAGAAACTTTATTAAAGGTATTATAATAAAATTACTTAAGGAATATATAGTTAATATAAAAGGTAAATTTATTAAAGTTATAATAATAGGTATAGTATAGTTTAATTTGGTTGGTAATAATAAATAGTATAATTTAATTATATTATTATATTATTTATATATTAAAAGCTTCCCTTTAAAGATTTTCTTAAAAAAGGTATTTTATAAGGTTAAAAAATACTTTAAAAGTAATAAAGTTTATAAATTTAATAGTACCATTATAATATTTATTAATATTTATAAGTAAGGCTTTTTTTTATAAGAATATAAAAAGCTTAAGCTTATAACAAAAATTACCTAATAGGATTATACGTTAAGGATAATATTATAAAAAGTTATAAAAATTAAATTACTTTTAACTAAGTTTCTCGCTTTATCATTTAAAAAATTAATTAAAGAAATAAGAAATAAACTTATTTTTTAATATAAACAACTTTATCACCCTAATATAAAAAGATTAAAGTGGATTATATAACATATCACTAGTATTAATTTAAATGCCTTTTTTTAATAAACCTCTTTTATTTTATATATAATTATATAAAAATTAAGAAAATATTTTTAAAAGATCTTTAAGAATAAAAATAATATACAAGCAATATTATATAATATGATTTTAGCAAAATAAAACCTATATTAATAAAGAATTAATAATATTTTAGTTTAATAATTAATAATAATAATAAATATTAAACCTTTAAAAGTTATAAGTTTAAAGATAAAGTATTTAATACTTTAATTGCTTATATAACTTATATTTACAAAATTTTTAAAACTTTACCTATTTAATTTAATAGTTTTAAAAAATATTTAAAAAAATTTAATTTAATAGCAATTATAAGTTTAGAATAAATAAGATAAAGTTAGTATATAATAAGAAAGGTATAGAATTAATTATTTTTATATTGTATAATTAATATTAAAATAAAATCTTTAAAAAAGGAATTTAGCTTTTTAAATATAAGAGTAAAGCTATATAAATAATTATAAAAATATCTTTATACTTTTAAAATAATATATTAAAAAATATTTTAAATATTATTAATTAAACTAATATTTCCGTAATAAAGGATATAATATTTTATAAATATTATTAAAATAATTTTAAATTAAAATAAGATAATAAGTTGGATAATAAATATTTATATATCCTAGATAATTAATATATTACTTTTATTAAAAAAGTATATTAAATTAAATTAAAGAAATTTAAGGCTTAAAAGGTTAAAGTTTTATTTTTAAGCTATATTAATATATATAACTTTTTTATTTAGTTAATAAATAAAAAGCGATACTTATAAACGTCATATATTATTTTTTAAAAGTATATAAGAAATATGGATAATGTTTTTAATGTATAAAATATTATTAGGTTTTTATTTAAATATATTTAAAAACATTTATAATATAAAAAACTATAAAAAGAAGTTAATATATAAAATAAGGATAATAATATTATTAAAAAAGATTTTATTAAAAATAAAGAAAAAAATAAATTATAAAAATAAGATTATTTTAAGAAGAAAAAACCTAAGGTTTATATATATAAAGTTTTTAATGATTTAAATAATATATATAATATATTAATATCTATTATTTAAAAGGGTAAAAGATTAAAGGGTATATATATAAAATTAAAGGGTAATGTTTTTAATATTTATTTAATAGATAATTTACTTTATAAAATTAAATTTATAAAAAGAATTAATAATTTTAAAGATTTAAATTATATTTTTAATTTTGTTAAAAAATATTAGCTATATAGGATTAATATAAATGAATTGTTATTAAAAGAAGTATTAGTTAGTTTTAAATATAAAATATAGTTAAAGGTTATTAATAATAAAATTTATGTTAACTTAAAACGCGGTATATTTAAGTTTGTATATTAATTTAAAATTATTTATAATTACCTTATTAATTTAAAATAGGTTTTAAGGAAGAAATATTAATTTAATAATATATTTAAAAAGTATAAAAGAAGAATTATTGTAAAAAGATTTACCTAATATAAAGGTTTAAATTATAATAAAACTAAAGCTATTATAGTAAAAATAACATTATAGAAAATATTAATAATGTTTTTGGTATTATTTAATTAAAATATTATTTAAATTAATTTTATTATTATTTACTTAAATGGTAATTTAAAGGAAAGGATTTTTATAAAATAATTCTTTATATTATAAAAGTATTTTAAGATATTTTTAAAAGAATATAAGCTTTATTAATATAATAAGAAAAAAATTATTAAATTGTAATATATCTTATATGGTTTAAAATAATTAGAAATAACTTAGTAAAAAAAATATGTATTATTTTAAAAAAGTATAACTTTATATATTTAAAAGTGAATAATATAATATATGTTAATAGGAAAATAGGAGATATTATTATATTATATATTAATAATTAGTTATTATTTAAATGTAGTGTTAAAGATTTAAAAAATTTTATAAAAGATATTAAAAAGGATATAATTTTTATAGATTTAAATAATATAGACTAATATTTAAAAGTATACATTGTATATTTTAACCTTATAAGAGATGTATAATTTAACTAGGAATAGTATATATAAAAAATGGTAAAAAGTTTTAACCTTAGTAAAAATAAAAAGGTTATAACTTTATTTAATTTAAAAACTTTAGAAGTGGTAATATCTCGTGAAAAAGATGATAAAATTATTAACTATAAAATTAAAGAGTATATATTTTATATTAAAAAGTTAATATTTTTGTTATGTGTAATTAAACTTAATATTAATTTTGCCATATTTACGTGGGTAAGGTTTATAAGTAATTTTGTTAAGGAATATTAAATAAGTATTAAAAAAGTAATATAATATTTAAATAATATTTAAAAAAGGTTTATTAGATATAAAAAACTTATTAAAAAATATCCTTATTAAAAGTATAATCCTTTAAGATTATTTAAAGTAATGGATATAAGTTATATTAATAATTTAAGTATTAAAAAATTAACTATAGGATATATTTTTTATTTAACTAATATATTAATCTTATAATTAGTTAAATTATAAGTAATAATAGCTTAAAGTTTTATAAAAATTAAATATATTATACTAGTATTTATAATAGTTAATATAATATGGATTTGTAACTTTTTAAAGGAACTTAATCTTATATTAAAAGGTTTAATAATTTTATAAAATAATAATATAATTATAATTAAATGGATAAAAGAAATTATTATAAATAAGTAAAAATGGTATATACGAAAAGATTACTACTATACTTGTTAAAAGGTTATGAAAAAGAATGTAAAAATTACATATGTACTAGGTATACTTAACTTAGTAAATAAATTAATTAAGCCTTTAAGCAAAGGTAATCATAAATACTTTATAAAGTTATTAAGTATAAAGGATTTTAAGTAACCATTTTAAATAAAAAGGTGTATAAGCTATTAGCATTATGTAATAATAGGCGGTATATAAAACAATTAAATTTTACCAATAGTAAGGATTAACCTTACGTATAAATAAATAGAGTTACACACACACATTATAATTCTTTTACATAATAATAATAACATTATTAACACTTAAACTTTTATATTTAAATAATAAAATTATAAGTAAAAAAATAAACATTAATAATATTTAAATTAATATTAAAAACCTTTTTAATAATAATTTCGGTTTTAAATAATAATTTTAAACAAATATAAACTTTACTAATTTTTTTATTTACTTTTAAAAGCTTAAATGTTAAAAATGTTATTATTATTACGTAAAAAAATTACAATGTATATATATAACTTTACTTATTTATACGTAAGGTTAGTTTTTATTACTAATAAAATTTAACCGTTTTATACACCGTTTATTATCACGTGGTATTAATAGCTTATAACTTTATATAAATAAAATAACGCTTAAACATAATAACTTAAGTATAAATAAAATATAAATTAATTAAAAATATTAATTTAAAAAATAATTAGCTTAAAAAATTAAAAATACTATATATAAAAGTAAATACTTATATTAAAAAATTAAAAAATAAAATATAAAAAAATTAAATAAAAATTAAATAAAAATTAAGTTTAATCTTAAAAAAAGCTTCTTATATATAAATTATAATATAAACTTATATAATTAAAAGCTTTAATTAAAATTTAAAGTTAATATTTTATTATATTAAATTATATTAATAATATTTATAATAATAATATTAAATATTTATTTCACTTTTATAAATTATATTAATTATATTTATAACTTTTAACCTTAAAATATATATAAAATAAGCTATAAGAAAAATAATATAAAAAATTATATATTTTCTTATCCCTTTAATTTTATATTAAATTAATAAATTTATTAAACTTAAATATTATTTAACTTTTTATTACTTTTTTATAGTTATTTATTAAATAATTATATTTTATAAAATATATAATTAAAATAAAACCTTATAAAACTAACCTTATAAAAATTTTAACGATAAATTTTTATATTAACTTTTCTTTTTTCGATAAATATTAACAATATTTTAATAACTTTATATTATTCCTTTTATTAAATTTACCAATTAACCTTATAATTATTTATTATTAAAGGTTTATATTATCGAAACATTATATTTTAACAAATTGTTTATATATATTTAAAAGCTTTAAAAATATTTTTATAATAAATAATATAATTATTAAATTAAATCATTTAAGCAAAAATCCCTTAATTAAAAATTATAATTATATAAACATTTATAAAGTTAAAGTTATTAACTTAATTAAATATTACTTATAAAATATAAATATTAAAGTTTTTATTATACTTTTTTATAAAAAGATAAATATAATTATAATATTTTAAATATTAACTAATAAAGGCTATAATTTTTAAATTAATAGTTGCGATATTTTTATTAAAACTTATATCCTTAATATTACTTTTAAAATAGCTTAGCCTTATTTAACCCTTGCTAAAAAAGTTTCTTTTAAAGAATAAATTAAAGATTTTTTCCAAAAATAAGCTAAATTTTTATTAACTAATAACTTAAAATTAAAAGTTTTAAGTTACATTAAGCCTAATTTAAATTTAATTAAAAATTAAGCTATTACTTAAACTAAATATAATATTTTCTTTATAATTATTAAAACTTTACAAAATAAGTTAAATTTACTATTTATACATAATAACTTAAATATTAATAACATTATTATTAATAATAATAAAATTATTAATATTATTAACTAAGAAATAACGAATTTTTTTAAGTTAAAATAAATAATATTAGTTTATATTATTTATTAAACCCTAAGTTATAAACACTTTAAAAAAGCCTACATTTTTAAAAAGTAAATTAATAATTTAATCTTTTAAAATAATATTTATATAAGTTTAAAAATAAATATTTAACTTTTATTATAAAAATTATATAATATATTTTTAAAATTATATTATTATATTAACATTTACTTTTATATTTTTTACATAACATTTTTTAATAAATAATTTTATTTTATTCCTTTTCTTATATTTTATATCTTATAATAATTTTATCGCTTAAATAAAAGAATTTATTAATACCTTATTTTATTCTTTTTAATAAAATAAATTAATAAGTAATAATAAATATAAACCATTAAAACTAACTACTTTAAATAATTATACATATATTGTAATAAAATTAACTCCCTTTTTCAAAGCTAATTTAAAAATTAAATTAAGAAATAATTTCTTTAACATTTACCCTTATACTTTATATTTTATAATAATAAAAGCAAAAATAAACATATATTTAAATCTATTAAAAAGATATAAAGCTATTATTAAACTTATTTTTTTTAAAAAAATAAAAGGATTTTATAATTAAGTTTATTAAATTTAATATTATTAATTATCTTCGAAAAGATTAAAATATATTTAAGCAATTTTATAATTAAAAATACTTAAAATATAAAAATATACACCATAAAATTTACATATAAAATAAAACTTTTAATAATATATTTTACGTTATTTACCATTTTAATATCTAATAATTATTTTTTATAATTACTAACAATATATTTTAAGTAAACATTAAATAAACAAACATTTTTAAAATAAAATTATTCATTATTTTATATATTTTAATTAAAGTGGTAATTTTATTTATTCTTTTAAATATATATTCCATTAAAAATATATATATATTTTACTTTTACTTTTTATTAAAAACTATTATTATTTATAAGTTTATTATATATCGTATTAAATTTAATAATATAATAACTTTTATATTTTTATTTAAAATAATATATTATATATATATAGTTTTAAAGTTTAATATATATATATATTGTTAAATATTTAAATACCCTTTTTTAAGTATTATAATATCTTATTATATATTAAATTAAATATCTTTATTTATTTATTAAAAATAATAATACTAATAAACTTTTTAAAAAGCTTATATTTAAAATAATATATATCCCTTTTTATATTAAATAAAAATCTTATTTTTTAAAAGGTTTTCTCACTTATATATAGCTTTAAATAAAGTAATAATAAACCTTACACCGGCTTAAACTAATAAAAATTACCATATAAAATAATTATTAAAATATCTTTGAAATCTTTATTATAATAGCCTTAAGCTTTTTTTAATCTTTTATATATATTATAAAACCTCTTTTTAAATATTATATTATATTTATTAATAATTAAAATATTTATATTTTATTAAATTAATTTTTTATGTAATATTTTATTTTTAATAATTTAATATAAATTAATTATAAAATAAATAATTATATCATTTATATTAATATTAATACTATTTAAGGTAATTATAACTTAGATTTTCTTTTATATACCTTTATTTTTTAATATTCGAATAAGTATTTTAATACTAATGCTTTTTTTTATTACTTTTTTTATTATTAAGGTAATAAAGTAATTAGTTATTTTTCATGTGTAAATTGCTTAACTTATTAACTTTAATTAAATTAACTTTATTTAAATAGCAAAATATAATATTTAAGAAAATAAATTACTTTTTATTAAGTTATTTATGTTTTAAAAGAATTAAATTTGTTTTTACTTAAGTTTTACCTAAATAATAATAAATAAATAATATTATTAAATATAAATTTAAGGTTAATATATAAAATTTCTTTAATAATTCTTAATTTAAAATACAATTTTTATTTAATTTAATTATATTTTTATTATTATAATTAAAAGTTAAGATATTAATATTACTTTCATATATTAATAAAATATTGTTTAATTTGTTTATTATTTAATATAATTTATTTTAATTAAATTTTTCTAAGTTTATTTTTTAAGTTATAATATATTTTAAAATATTAATATAAATTTATTTATTTATAATATTAAATATAAATGGTATAATGTTAAAACTTTATTTTACCTTATAATAAAAGTTTAATTTTAAGCTTATAAGAAAATTATTTACCTTTAAAATACCTTTAATTTAAAAGGTTTTTATTAAATAATAAATAATATGTTTAAAAATAAGTGTGCCTTTATGTAAAATCTCTTATATATATTTATTAATATTAATATTAAAAATAAAGAGTTTTTTTACTTTTTATAAATTTAAGTTAATACTATTATTTTTATTATTATTATAATTTTTAATATTATATCCTTTTAAATTGTTAATATTTTAATTAATATAACCAAATTAAGTTATTTAAACTTTAATATTATAAGTAATATTTTCTTTTAATTTTTTTAATAAATTAAAATTGTTATTAATAAAATTTAAATGTTTTAAAAGTTAAGGTTTAAGATTTTTCTAAATTTTTTAAAATATCTTTAAATTTAATAATAAAAATCTTTTTTAAAGATAAAATAACTTAAAATAAATTATTATATTTTTATTATAAAGTTTATTTTAATTTAATTTTAATAATAAATTATTTATTAAAAGGAAAATATAAATTATATTTCTTAATAAAATAAATTAATAATAACAACTCTTATATAAAAGCCCTTTAAATTAAATATAAGATTTCTTTTATTTTTTAATATTAAGTTTTAAAATAATTTTAATAATAAAGGTATAATTATAAAGGTATAAATTCTTAAATATAAGTCTTTAATAATAATATATTTCAAATATATTAGGCCTTATGTTATCTTTATAAAAAGTTATTATAATATTATTAAATAGTTTAATATTTTCATCTAAATTATTAAATATTAATTATTTTAAATATTATTATAAATAATAAATAATAAAGTAAATAGTAATAATATATAACTAATATCACTTATTCTTTAATAAATAAAATGTATTATAATTTAATATATAATTATATATATTAATAATAAATAATTTTTATTTAAAGAAAATATAATTTAATATTTTTATTATAAAATTTTATATAACCTTATTTTAATTTTTAATATTAATAAAAAAAGATAATCTTAATATTAATTTAAAGTAAGTAATAGTTAATGCTAAATATTAATATATAAAAGATTTAACTTTAATTATATAATTTATTATATAAAAAAGTAAAAATAAAATTTAGGTTTTTATAAAAATAAGTATAAAATTATAATTATAACATAAAATTATAATTATAACATAAAATTATAATTATAACATAAAATTATAATTATAACATAAAATTATAATTATAACATAAAATTATTATTAAAATAAAATTTTAATATATATAATATATAAATCTTTACTTAATATATAAAACATTATTATTATTAATATAAATAAATTTTATTAAATTTTAAGGAAAGCTAAAATAATAAATCTTTTTATAAAGACTTTTTTTAATCTTTTTAATATTAACATATTTACAATATATAATTAAATATTTATAAAATCAAGTTATTATAATAATAAATTAAGCTTTAATTTCCCATTTTTATTTCAATTTATTAAAATCTTACCATAATAATTTAAATAACTTTAATTATTATAAAACATAACACTTTTTTCTTAATATAATAGAATTAAAACTTTCTTTAAAATATTTATTTATATAAGTTAAAAATTTTACAATTTTTTAAATATCTTTTCTTAATAAAATGTTAATTAAGAAATTTTTAATTTCAATATTATTATAATATTAAAAAAACTTATCAAAATAAAAAATATTATACCTATTAATTTTAATAATATTAAAATATTAATTAATAAGATTTAATATATTATTTTGAATTTTACTTTTAATAATTTCTTTCAAAAAACATAAAATAAATATAAAATTATATTATAATTATAATTAAATTTTAATTAACTTCTTTTATTTAAATATAATAATATTAAAATAATTAAAATTAAAGTTTTTATTAAATTTATTAATAATATTAATAATTATAAAACTT
This sequence comes from Hypoxylon sp. EC38, assembly GCA_002120335.1. Taxonomy (NCBI): domain Eukaryota; kingdom Fungi; phylum Ascomycota; class Sordariomycetes; order Xylariales; family Hypoxylaceae; genus Hypoxylon; species Hypoxylon sp. EC38. The sequence continues at coordinate 2,800,250 of KZ111235.1, read as the reverse complement.
ATAACCCATTTAAATATAAATTAAAAATAAAATATTATTTAAATTAATAATAAAACTTTATATTTAATCTTATTATTTAACTTTTTCCTCATTTAATAAAAATTATTACTTCTTATATATAACAATTTCCTTAAAAAAAATCCTTATATAATAATCACTAATTAATTTATTATTTTTTAACTTATTATTAACTTATAATAATTTTTCCAAAGTAATTAACTAATAAATATTATAAGGTTAATAAAAAAATAACTTTTTCATTTTAATAAAGTTAATTTTATTATTATTATCTTTAATAATTTAATTAAAAATTAGAAAAGGGAAAACCAAATATATAGTTATTAATATACCATATTATTATAACTTAATTAATACTTAACTATAAAAATATATAAATATTCATTTAAAAAAGGATTATAAAAAAAGATATATTATTTTATATTAAAATTCTTTTCTTTATATTCCTTTAATTTATTATTTTATATATTATTAATATTTATAAAATTATCTTAATTATAAAACAAAAATATAATAAAAATTAAAGTAAAATAATAAGGATCTTTAATATTTAAAAACCAATTATTTAAAGTTATATAAATATATAACTAACCATTTTTTTCTTCCTTAATTATAATAAATCCTTTTTTTTAAATTCTAATTTAAAACTAAATTTAATATAAAAAAACTAATAAATAAAATTAACCTTTTATGTATTATTAACTTAATTATTATATTAAGAAAAAAACAGCTTAAAAATATTATTATATATATTTTAAACTTATGGTTAAGCCTTATTTTAATATTATTACATAATTAAAAATTAACTTTAAATTTCTTTTTAAATATAATATATTTTATTTCCTTTATAACATTTAACTAATCTTACTTATTAAAATTAACTATACTTTTATCATTATTAATATTATTATTAACACTTATATTATTATAAAAAAAGCTTTAAAAATTATTTAATTTATAAAATAACTTATTTTCTTATCACACATTACTAAAAATAAGATTTTTAATCTTTTTTAAAAAAAATATATATTACTCACTTTACTAATTCTTTTTTAACATTAAATATATATATAACATTTTTCAAAATTTAAAATAATAATATTTTATTTTTATTACCTTAAATTTACTAAAACTAATTATTTAATAAAATATAAAAATATAAATAATTATTTTTTAACTATATTAACATCTTTCTTATAACAAACTTTCTTAGCTTAAAATATAATATAAAATCTTATTCCTTTAGCTTTTAAAAATTACACTATACCATATATAAATTATTAAAAACATTTTTTATCTTATATAATAACACTTTAAGCATAAAAAAACATTATTAATAAAGGCTATAATATGCCCTTTTACCTTTTAATATATAAAACTTATAGGTTAATTTATTTTAAAATTTAAGGAAAACTTTGTAATTAATTTAAAAACAAAACTAAATATTAAAAATCTTTCTTTTAAAAAATACAACCCTTTTAAAATAAGCAAATAGAAATAAATATATAAAACTTATATTATTAATAACTAATAATTTTATAATAATAATAACTTTTAAATTATAATTAAATATTATTTATAAATTAAAACTATTTTTAATAACTAAAAAAAATAACTTATATAATTAAATTAATATAAAGTTATATTGCAATAAGTTAAAAATAATATTTTTAAACCTTTTAAAAAATAATAAGGAAAAATTTCCTATAATAACAATTATAAATTAGCTAGCAAACACTAAACAAAACAAATATAACACTAATTTAAAGGTAATTTTATATTACTTTAAATATTACTCTAAAAATTAAAAATATAATATACTTTATAATAATTTAAAATTAGTTAAAGAAATTCACATTTTATAAAAGAAAACTATTTAACCTTAAAATCACAATTAAAAATATTTATAATATTAATAAATTACTATTTTACTACTATATTATTAACCTTATTTTAATTATAATTATTATTACTTTTATTATTTTTATTAGGAAATAACTGTGGGCAAAGGAGTTATTGTACGCTTTTATATAAACTAAATAAAGGAGTAAAGGTTAATGCCTTAGGTAAGACGAAGTCTTGTTTAACTGTATCAAAGAGATAGATTAGTATTAATACCTTAGAGGTAAAGCTTAGGTTGTTAAATTAGAACTTAAAATCTTAATCATTCGTTCTATCGTAAATGCTCTTAATAACTATATATTAAAAAACTAATTTCCATTTTATATAAAATGATTTAAAATATTATCATTAATTATTAACATAAAATATAATAAAATATATTTATTAAAAGATATATTATATAAGAAGCTTAAAACTTTAAAAATAAAATAATAACTTATTAAAAAACTTATATAAAAATATTATCTTATTATTATATTTTAAAATACCCTTATTTTAACTTTTTTAACCCTTAAATCCTATAATCCTTTATAACTTTATAATATTAATTATAGCTTTAATTATAACATATAAAACATATAATAATATAAATAATATAATTAACCATAAAATATAAAATAAATATTACTAAAATTTTAAAATACTAATATTAATAAATATTATAAATATAATATAAAAATCTTACTAATAATATTTAAATAAATTAAAAAGAATCGATTTAATAAAAGACAAATTTATATTTATATAAATCTAAATAAAATTATAGCTATTAATTAATACTAACTTAAAATGATATTATAATAGGTAAATATCGCTTTAAAAACTTTAACTAAAACTTTATAAATTTCTATTATAATCCCTAAGGTATGCTTTTTATTATAAAATCTCGAAATAACCTTTATAATATTCTTTTCAATATATTTTACTATATAAACTTAGTATTTTTAACTTAACATAAAATAATAATAAATGATTATTAAAATTAAAAACTAATATTAATATAAGTATTTTAACTTAATAATTTTAATAAATAACTACTACTATAATATAATAATATATTTCCTATATATTATTAATATTAATAATAATAAACAATTATTATTTCTTTATATAAAATTAAATATAAACTTTAATATAGTAATAACATTTTCTTTATTTTTACTTTTAATTGTTTTAAGCTTTTCTTAAGGCAAAAGTATAAGATATTTTAAATTAAATTTTAATATTAACTTTACTTCACATATTAAAGCGATTAAAATATTAAATCTTAACATATAATTTATTAAATTTAATATTTATATAATTATATTTATAATTATAGCTAAATTAATTAAGATTTATTTAAATATAAAATATTTTTAATATTTTAAATCATTATAATTTATTCTTACCTCTTATATTTTTAGTAAAAATAACCTTCTTTTTAAAAAGGGTAATATCCTTTAAATATAAGGTAATTTAAAATTAAATATATTTAAAACTTTACCTCACTTTAATTTAAATTAGTTAAATAATTATTATACTTTACTTATAAACTTAGTAGAAAGTATATAAAAATAAATATTATATATTAATAATAAAATTTCATAATATAATTATTAATAAAAATTTAATAAATAATATAATGTCACTTACCTTAATTTAATAAATATCCCTATTTAAAGGGAATAAATTAATGTTACATTTAAAAATTAAATTTATAAATTATTATAATTATTATATTTATAATTAAATATATAATAATTATAACTTATTTTAAAATTTAATTTTTTTATATAATTAAAGTTTTTCCTTAACCAAAATAATTAATCCCTTATATATAATTTTCTAACCCAAAAATTATTCCCATTTTAAGTTTTCATTTTATTTAATACCTTAGCTTTAATAAAATATAAATAAGCCTTAAATAAAGCTAAAAAACTAATCCCTGGATAATATTTTTATTTTGAAAGATTACTTATTAAATAAATTAAGGAAAAATACATAAAAAAATAAAAATATAAATTAAAAATATTATTATATAAATTCCCAATATATATTATTATATTATATATTAATATTTATAAATTAAATAATAGATTAATAATAATTAATATAAACTTATTTTATAAAATATTAATTTAATTAAACCTATAAAAATAGTTAAATTTAATAGTAAAGAGAAAAGTTTAAATATTATTATTTATTATAATTAAAAAAAATATTATATATATATATTTTAATTTAACTTAACTTATAAATTAATAAATAATAAAAATGCCTGAAATAATTAATAAGAATATTTACCTTTAACTAATATATCCTTATAAATTAACCTAATAATATTAACATTTTTAAAAGCTTAATATTTTATCTTTATATTTAATATTAATATACGAATGTCGCCTTTAAAAGTTCTGTTCATAGGAAAATGGGTATTACCTAATAAGTAGCTATTAGTAGCTACGTTAGAAAATAAATTCCTACCTTTTCCTCTTTTTATAAAATACCATAGAAAAGAAATTATAAAGATTGGATTAATTTTCGAAATATTTAAAATAATAATAAATAGCTAAAAATATTTAAAAAAAATTTATAATTTTTTAATTATAATAGGATAAGATGCATAAATATTATTTATATAGTCACTTAGGAAATTACTTATAAAATGTTAGCTAGATAATAGCTATTCGTTAAGTAACATTTATTATTTTATAAACAAAACTTTTAAAGGCGACATTCGTATTATAATAAAAAAAACCAATTCACTTAACCTTATATTAATATTATAAAGTAAAAGTATAAAACCTTAAAAAGTTTATCAACTTTAAATAATATAACTATACCTTAATTAAATACTTAATTAAGGTTATAAAATAAGTTAAAGAAAAGCTAATTAAATAACTTTAATAATAATAATAATAATAATAATAATAATAATAATAATAATAATAATAATAATAATAATAATAATAATAATAATAATAATAATAATAATAATA
>KZ111235.1:2784384-2795209 GCA_002120335.1 Hypoxylon sp. EC38 | reverse complement strand
TAATAATAATAATAATAATAATAATAATAATAATAATAATAATAATAATAATAATAATAATAATAATAATAATAATAATAATAATAATAATAATATAAAAAAATCGATACACTATTTAAAAATAAAAAAAATAAAATAAAAATAATAATATATAATTAGTTTTTCCTAATCTTAATAATTAAATCTATACTTTATTACTTTTCACACTATTATTTTTAATTAATTAATTAATTATAAATAATAATAAGATTATTAGCTTAAGAAGTAATAAATATAAAGGATAATTTTAATATTATAAATTAAAAAATACCTAATAAAACTTCCCTTTTAAAAATAATAAAAATATAGCTTAAAAAAGGAAAAATTTAAAATATTAATTAAGAAATATTAAAGTTAACAAATACTTACTAGCTATAAAAATAAATAAAAAATAAATTAATTTATTTACTATTTTTAACTACTTATTTACTTTAAATAATATTAGAAACTTTTATTACATTTTTTAATTAAAATTTTTAAAACTAATATTATACATAAAAAAGGTTTAATCCCTTATTAAATATAATAAACTTATTTTTATTACACCTATTAATAACCTTATTATAACTTATTATATATTTAAACGTTATTTTTAAAGGCTTAAAATTATATATACTACTTATATTATTAAATAAAATATTTATAAATAAAAATAACTTAAAAACCAAATTAACCAAATAATTAAACTTAATAATATTTTCAATATTATTATTTAACTTTTTAAATAAAAAATAAACTTATTTAAAAAAAGTATTTATTAATATTATTATATAAACCTAAATAATTAAGTATATAATTAAATGATTTATTAAAAGTATTAAAATATATAAATATAAAATTAAAATTACCCCTTATTATATTATTACTAATAATATTTATATTATTTTTAATACTTAAATTAATATATTTAATATTAGTAATGATTAAGCCTTTTATATTAAATTAAAATTTCCAAAATAATATTAACTTATTATCATAGAAAATAACTTAATAAGGTTTTTTAATACTTTATTAAAAAATATAAAAGATGAAATTTTAACTTTTATCCTTTATAAAAGGATAAAATATATTTATAAAAATAAATTATATAAACTAAATAAAAAAATATTTACCTAATACCTTATAAAAAAAAGAGCTTTTAATTTTAATATTTTATTAAAACCTTTAAATTTTTAATAATTACTTTCCTTAAAATATAAAGTATATAAGTAATAAATTTATACTTATTATTATCCTTAAAATTTAGCTTAGGAAAAAAATATAATAAAATTAAAATTAAAAATATAATAAATATTAGAACGAAATAAAATAATATTAGGATAATTATTAATTATATTAATATTATTATTAATAAATAATATAAATTTATATATTCTATTTACTTTAAATTATTTATTATAAGCTTAATTAATAATATAACCTTATTTAATTAAATTAAAAGATATTATAACCTTATAAATTTTATTATATTTAATAAATATAATGGGATTATTAAATAAAGTTATAATAAAATATTTTAATAGAAAATAATATATTAAATCCTTTTTATTAAAAAGATTATATAATTTATTAATATTTAAAAACTTTAATAATTACTATAACTTTAAAATAAAAGTAAGAAATTTTTAATATGTAAAATTAAAAATAATAAAATATTAATAATATTTAAGGTATAAATAAATATAAAAATAATAAATATTTTTATATAATATGTTATTAATAAAAATAATAATCGGTTTTAAAGGATTTTTACTTAATAAAAAAAATAAAAAAGTATAATTATAAAAACTTAATAACTTATCATTAGTAAAAAACCTTATAATTATATAAATAAAGTAAATAATAAAAAATTAAACCCTTTAAAAAATATACCTTTTAACTTAATAAAATATAACTATTATAAGATTAAACTGGTTAATATAACTTAATTAATAAAAAAGATTAAATTTCTAATAAACCATTTTTTATTTTTAACTTAAATATTATAAACTAATATATAATATTTATAATGAATAATATTATAATATATACTTTTATTATTAATAACTTAAAATATTAATAATAAATTTAAATGAATATAAATAAAATAATAAATATTAATATGATAAAACATAGCCTTATAATCCTTTTTATTTATTAAAAGCTTTAAAAAAGTTAATAAAAATTTTATAATAATTAAAATTATTAAAACTATATTTAATAATAACATACTTAATAAAATAATATTATATATTATAATAAATAAAATAATAAAGCTAAAGTTATTAAAATATTATTTATTATAAAAATAATTAAGGAAAAATTTTTAAAAAATATTATTTATAAATTAAATCAAATATAAAAAAGAAATATTACGTTAATTATATAAGTATAATAAACATTAGTGTGGGCTATTAGCACCACGTAATAGTAAGCGGTATATAAAACGGTTAAATTTTATCGGTAGTAAAAATTAGCCTCACGTATAAATAAGTAAAGTTATACACATACATTATAATTTTTTTACGTAATAATAATAACATTATTAACACTTAAGCTTTTAATTAGCAAATAAATAAATATATAGTTATAAAACTTAAGCTTTTATATTATTAAAAATAGCTTTTTAATTTTATAAAGGCTATTATATTAAATTAAAAAAGCTTATTAAGAATTTTTTATCGCGGGAATTTTAAGTGTTAATTACTTTAAAAATTTCAAAATGTAATAGTATAATAAAAGCTATAATAAAAGCTTTGGTAAAAGCTATAATAAAAGCTATAATAGAAATTATAATAAAAGCTATAATAGGTGTGGTAAAGGTAATAAAAGTAATAAGGGTAAAAAAAAAATTATAAGTTATTAACACCACGTGATAATAAGCGGTGTGTAAAGCGGTTAAATTTTACTAATAATAAAGATTAACCTCACGTATAAATAAGTAAAGTTATACACACACATTGTAATTTTTTTACGTAATAATAATAATAACATCTTTAACATTTAAGCTTTTAAAAATAAAATAAAAATAAAAATAAAAATAAAAATAAAAATAAAAATAAAAATAAAAATAAAAATAAAAATAAAAATAAAAATAAAAATAAAATTATTAATATTATAATATATAATTATACGTGGTTAATTAAATAAATGTATATAAGCTTATATATTTTATATTTATAATATTTAAAAATACTTTTACTTTAATTAAATTTTTTAATATTAAATACAACTTTTTTTATTATATTTATATTAATTATTATATAATATATTACTTTTTATTAAGTTTTTAATAAACTTTATTTATTTAATAAAAATAAAATAAAATAAAATAAAATAAAATAAAATAAAATAAAATAAAATAAAATAAAATAAAATAAAATAAAATTAAAATTAAAATTAAAATTAAAATTAAAATTAAAATTAAAATTAAAATATTTAAATTTACTTATATTTAATATATTTTAATTAATTATAAGCAAAGGAGTTATTATACGCTTTTATGTAAACTAAATAAAAAAGTAAAGGTTAATACCTTAAATAAAACTTCGTCTTATTTAATTACATTAAAGAGATAAATTAGTATTAATACCTTAAAGGTAAAGCTTAGGTTGTTAAATTAGAACTTAAAATCTTAATCATTCGTTCTTTCGTAATTGCTCTTAATATATTTATTTTAATAATTTTATACCTATAACTTTTCTTAAGGATTTTTCCTTAATATAAATAATTAATTATTTTATTATAACTATTAACTTTTTAACTTTACCCATTTCTTTAAGGCTTATAATTTTTTATTATTATTTAAAGCCTTTATTAAAATCCTTTTAAAATAATCTCTTTTTACCTTAAAAATAATTTCCTTAAAGGTTTTATTACTTTATTTTAATTAATCTTATAGTTTATTTATATATTAAATCATTTATTTTTATCTTAATTTAATTATTTATTTTTTAATTACTTTTACCTTTCCATTTTACCATTATATCACTTTTATATAAAATACTTTTCATTTTAAAATTATTACTATTATTATTATCTAAAATTTTATCATTAAATATTATATATATATTTATTCATTTTAACTAATATATTAAAGCCTTTTAAAATAACTAGCTTTTTACTTTTTATAACTATTAAAATTTTATTTAATTTCTTTTAAACTTTATTATTAAAGTTTCTATATTTAATTATTAATTTACCCTTAAAATATATAATAATCTTTTAAGCTATATAATTGAATCCTTTTTAACTTAATACCTTAAATAACATATTATATACCCTTTTATTTATTTATATTAAGTTAAATATAAAATTTGTTTAATTTTATTATCTTTTAATAATTATACCTTTAAATATTATAAAAATAAGCTACTAATATAACACAAATATAAATAACTTTTCTAAGTTTTTAATTATTTATTTTTCATTATTTATAAGCTGTTAGTATCACGTGATAATAAGCGGTGTGTAAGGCGGTTAAATTTTACTATTAGTAAAGATTAGCCCCACGTATAAATAGGTAAAGTTATATACACACATTATAATTTTTTTACGTAATAATAACAACATTTTTAACACTTAAGCTTTTATTATCTTATAATAAATAATATATATTAAAATCTCCTATTATTATATTTTATCTTATATTTCTTTTATTTAATAATATAAAAATTAAACTTTATTTTATAATAGCTTATAATTTAATATAAATTAATTAAATTATAAACTTTTCTTTAATAATTTATAAGTTAACTATTATTTAATTATATCTTATTTTACTTTATAAGTTATTTTTATTAATCTTTTTATTTATATATAAAATTATTTTTTTAATCCTTTTTATATTATATAATAATTTTTTACTTATAAGTAATAAAGTATATTATTAATAAAATAAAATTCTTAAATTATTACTAACTTATTATTATACCAACTTTTTAATATTTATAATATAATTATTTTTATATTTATTATATTTTAATATATTATTTTAATTTTATTTATTATATATTTTTAAAATTATGAAAATCTTTTATACTTTATAATTTTTTATAACTAATTTTAAGCTTATTTTTTAATTTATAATAACAATTAGTAAACTTTTAAAAAATATATATATATTAAAAATAATTCATTTATTATTTAAGCCTTATTCCTTAATTTATATAGCCTTTTTTCTTTATAAAATATTTAATTATATTTTGTTAGGATTATTTACCCTTAAGTTAAATATAATATGTTTTTATTTTATTTTTAAAAATTATAATTCCTAAAATATAAATTATTTTATAATAAGTATTATATTAATTATATTCCTTTCTTTAAATTAACAAGGTTTATATATATAAGCTTTTTTAGTTTTCCTTTTAATTTTTTAAACTATTTTATATTTAATTTTTTATACTATATATTTTTTATTATAGTTATAATATTAAAGCGTTTTTTAATAATAATAATTACCTCTTTTATAAGTTAATTTTAAATATTTATTATATTTAACTTATTTTTTATAATATTTAGTTATATATAATTTTAACTTTTTTAAAGAAAAATTTATATTAAAAGATTTTTATATTTTAAATTAATTTATTAATATATAATTATTAAGTTATAAATAAATTATTAATTTATAAAATAAAAGTAATATATTTTGCTTTAAATTTTTTATAATATATTAGCTTAATATTTTTTATTATAGCTGTATAATACACCGTTAAAAAGGTTAAAGGCTTAGCTTTAATTACTAAGCTTAATTTACATATTTTAAATTTTAAAAAAAGAGGAAAAGATTTATAATATAGCGTATAATCTTTATTTATATATAAACTTTATAAGGTATATAAGCCTTAAGCCCGTGCCTTATTTTAAGCATTTAACCTTTAATATAAGTTATAGCATTATTTATCTTAGTAAAGCTTAAACCACGAGTTTAAAAATTTTTATACCTATTTTATAATAAAGTTTTTAAGCTAATTAAAAGGGATTATAATCCCTACAAAAGTTTTTAAACATATAGTTTAAGGTATTTTAGGTTAAATTAACATTCCTTAATTATAGCTGTTTTTATTAACTTTTTTATTAAACATACATTAAATCTATGTTTATTTAATTAAATAAGTATTAAAAAATTAATCGCATTAAAAGGATAAAGTTAATAATTAATTTAAATACAATTTAACGTTACGTAATAACTTTTAATAGCTTTTAATAAAGCTTTTAACAAGGCTTTTACTAGGACTTTTAATATGGTTAATTAAACGCTTTTAATACTATTATAACTTTAACATTTATAACGCATTTAAATCGTTTTTAATTAATTAATAAAAAAGATAAGAAGTTTTATATATTAAATATTTTACTTTAAAATATTTTTAAAGGCTATTTAATATATGGTTATTAAATTGTAAAGCGATATAAATAAAATATTGTATTAAATTTAAATTTAAGTTAGCGTTTATAACCGAAAAACCTTTTCTCCTTAACGGTTATAACTTATTTAAATTAAGCTTAGTAAATATAAAAAAAGATAAAAAGTTTTATATTTTATATATTTCGCTTCGAAATTATTTTTTAAGGCTATTTAATACGTGATTATTAAATTATAAAACCATTCGAATAAATATTTTAAAAAAGTACACCTATTTTTAATTAAAAAACCTTAGGTTAAATATAATTAACTTAAACCTTAATTCGATTATTAAGCTATAAATGCCTTATAAATATAATAGCACGAATTAATAATTATAGCTTAACGAATATAACCCGCTAATCGAATTAAAAAACTAAGCATTAAAATAAAGCATTATAAGCTATATTATATATTTTAATTTTTTTTTAATTTTTTTATAAATATTATATATATATTTTATAGCTTATTTGCCTTAAAGCTTTTAATTATTATTATAAATAATTATTTTATATTTATTATTTATATTTTAAAAGCTTATTATATTTATTTTTATTTTTCCTTATATATAATAATATTAAGTTTAAATATAAACGTTATATCCTTATTTTATAACCTTTTTATAATTATAACTTCCTTATTTTTAATTAACTTATTTATTATTATTATTATTTCTTTAATATTATTTTTAATTAATGGTTTATTTAATTAAGCCTTATTAATTATTAATTTTTTAAGTATAATATCACGGCTTATATTAAGGATTAAATATTTAAGATAAGGTATAAGCTTAAAGCTTATATACCTTATAAGGTTTATATATAAATAAAGGTTATACGTTACATTATAAATCTTTTCCTCTTTTTTTAGCTTAAAATATGCGAATTAACCTTAGTAATTAAAGCTAAACCTTTAACCTTTTTAACGATATATTATACTAAGTTTTTTTATAAAGATAATTATTAGTAAAATTTATTAATTAAGATTTTTAATAATTATATTTATTTAAGTTTATATAATTAAAATAATATTAATTTATCTTTAAATTATTAATAATATATTTACTTACTTATTTATTATTATTTAAATTAAATTAAGTTTTATTATTATAATTAATTTTTTTACTTTTTTTACTTTTTTTAAATTTAATATATTATTACTTTTTTATTATGTTATTACTTATAAGTTTATAAGTTACTTTTAAAATTTCTTCTTATATTGTTTTTATTTTGCTTTTATTTTTTTCTTTTACTATTTTTATTAATTTATTAAATAATATTTTAATTATATTAATTTTATTTTGATTATATTAATTTTATTTTAATTATACTATTACTACTTTTTATTTTTATTTTTATTTTTATTATTATTATTATTTAAAATATATTATTAGTTTATATATATTTTAAAAAGGGTATATATGTTTTCTAATATTACCTTTTAAATTATGTTTTATATAAGTATTTAAGCAATAATATAAGTGTGTAATACTTTTATTCTAAGTGTTATTTAATGCGATTAAAATTTTAATACTTTTTTTACTTAAGCTAAGTTATTTAAATTAAAAAATCTTATCTTACTTTAATATTAATAAATATAAAAGTTATTTAAAAAGTTTTATAAATATATATAATAATATTATATAACTTTAAAGTATAAAAAAGCTAAATTATAATATTATTTAAAATACTTTAAGTAAAATAAGTAAAAAGGTATTTTAAAAAATATATTATATAATTAATATAATTATAATATACCGTTAAAAACGTTAAAGGCTTAAATTTAATTACAAGGGTTAATTCGCGTATTTTAAGCTAAAGAAAAAAAAAGGAAAAGATTTATAATATAATATATAACCTTTATTTATATATAAACCTTATAAGGTATATAAACTTTAAACTTATACCTTATTTTAAATATTTAACCTTTAATATAAGTTATAATATTATAATAATAAATAATTTTAAAATATACCTTTTAACTTATAAAACATTATAAATAATTAATATAACACATATATAATTAATATATGTTAATTATTATATAGCTTAAAATAGTAAATATTTTATTATTAAATATTTTATATATATTAATATAAAGAAAAAAGGTATTATTAAAATTATTATTTTTATAAAAGTTATTTTATATTTAAATATATTAATTTATATTATTTATATTAAATTAAGGTTTTTTAATTAAAGTAATAATATAACTTCTTTTTATATTAGTTATATTTTTTATTAAATAATAATATTTATTTTATAATATTATTATAAATTAATTTAAAATATATAAGCCTTAAGCCTTTAATTAAAGCACTTTAATAATATAAATATTATGTTATAGCTTTAATAAGCTATTATATAAAATTATTAATAGATAAAGTTTAAAATAATAAAATATAATTTTATAAAATATAATTAAAAACGTAATATAAAAAAGGTAATTATAAAGTATTTACCATTTAAATTATAAGTAAAATCGTGGAAATAATAATTATTTATAAGTAATATATTATTAATTAATTATAAAATATAATAATTAATAATGTTAATATTAAAAAGTAATAAAAAAGGTTTAACTAATTTATCTTTAATTTAAATATTTTTAATTAATATATAATTAATATAATAAGCTAAGTTAATATATATATTATTATTAATTAATATAATAAACTTTAATAATGGCTTATATTTATAAGGATAATTAAAATAAAAAATCTTAATAAAAGATATATATTTATATAATAATATTATATTTAAATAATATAATATAAAAAGTTATATAATTATTAAAAGTAATTTTATAAACTATATATTTATATTATATTAAAAAGGCTAAAATATTTTTAATTAAAAAAGTAAATTTAATAAATATTATAATTAATATTATATTTATTTACTTAATTATATAAAATCGTATTTAAAATATAAAAGGACTTAAATATAAGGCTAATTAAATAAATATTAAGGGTTATTATATAACTATTTAATATTAATTTTCAAATTTATAATTAATTATATATGTTTATATTTATATTATTTTTTAAACAATTTAAATTTAAAAATATATATAATGGTTTATATATAACTTATAAGTAAAAGAGTTATTATACGCTTTTATATAAACTAATAAAAAAGTATAAGTTAATGCTTTAAATAAAACTTCATTTTATTTAATTAGATTAAAGAAATAAATTAATATTAATACCTTAAAGGTAAAGTTTAAGTTATTAAATTAAAACTTAAAATTTTAATTATTCGTTTCATTATAATTGCTTTTGAAACTTAAAGTTTATAGCTTTTTTAATTTATTATTTTTATTTATATAAATCATAAAGAAAATTTTTAATAAACTTAAATATAATTAAAGGATATATTAAATAATAAATTATTTAAGTTAAATATTTCGGAAATAATAAGAAAAATAAGGTAAATATAAACTTTACTTTTAAAATATTATATATAATAATTATATAACCTATAATTAATAAAACTATTATCTTTAATATATATTTTTATTAATTAAAAACTTTTAATATATATATTTAATTAAGATTATAAGCTTATTATAGGCATTTTTAACTTTTTATTAAAAGGAAAATTAAATAAAGGATTAATATAAATATTTTAAGTAATTATAATAATTTAATTTTTTTATAAATATTTAAGCTTTTAATTTAAATTATATTATATGTAATCCTTTAAATGTTATTTATAAGGCTTATATTACTTTAAATATTATATATTAATATAACTTTATAACTAATATAAATAAGAAAAGATTTTAAAGGATTTTTAACTTATTAAAACTTTGCCTTTATTATATCGTTATTTTCATTTATAAATTTAATTTAAACGATTATATAATTTAATATTTTAATATATCTTTAGTTAAATTAGTTTATTTAAGCCTTTATTAAGTAAATATATATTATATTATAAAAGCTATTAACCTTTTCCTTTAAAAGCTTTATTATAAATTTAAATATAAATAGCTTTTATAATAGCATTAAAACCTTTAACATTTATAATTTAAAAAAAAACTTAATAAAAATAAACTTATTTATTATTTACTTATTATTAAATAATAATTAAGAATATTAAATACCCGAGTTTTATAAGGGCTATTATATCGAATTAAAGAAGCTTATTAAGAATTTCCTATCGCGGGAATCTTAGGTATCGATCACTTTGAAAATTTCGAGGTGTGGCAATGCGATAAAAGCTATGGCAAAAGCTGTGGCAGGAGCTGTGGTAGGAGCTGTGGGCAGGTGTGGCAGGTGTGGCAGGTGTTACAAAGGTAAAAAAAATAAAAAAATAAAAAAATAAAAAAATAAAAAAATAAAAAAATAAAAAAATAAAAAAATAAAAAAATAAAAAAATAAAAAAATAAAAA